>WJEZ01003284.1:0-11177 GCA_009869925.1 Thalassaphorura encarpata
AACAGCTACAATCAGAATGGCTCTAAAGCATTCTTAGAAAAAATTAAATTTATTAAGTATTGTTTCCCAGTCACGATGAATTATAAATCCTTAAGCTTCTCTTAAAATTACAAAATCCTAAAATCGTTTAAATATGTGATTGAATTACTTTGAAATGAACACAACAATCATTTAGACACCTGATGAGATTTAGCCAAGGTTAAATTTTTTTCTATTTATCTATTTCTATCCGGTCCACCTTGATGTTTAATGAGGTGGGCGCAACGTGACACAATGTGGATGAGATGAGATGAAATTGTTCTCTTTTTTATATTGGTGCTCTGCAGTGCAGTTCTTATTGTATTCTGAGCTATTTCAAGTAGAATTAGAAACAAATTTGGTGCAGGTTGTCAATTCTTTTGTTGCCAAGATTTGCAGTATTTCTCAATTTTTGCACAAAATTGCAGCAGCAGTAGCAGTCAACTTGACTTTCTTTTTCATATCATCCGTGACATGACAATACAAACGCAGAATGCACTGCATTTGTCACATGTTGTGCTTGTGCAGTATTATTGCTTGAGTTTAAAGCTTTGGTGCGTATCCTTTGTTAAGTTTAAGATGACCTTGTTGCTTCTGAATCTGAATGCAAAAGTACTCGGAAATGGATCAGAAGAGCGAAAATCTAGGTCCCTTTAACATGCTTTTAATTTTAGGATGGCGTTTCTTTTTCTTAAATCGTTTGGCATAAACATGCAATGGTATAATTTCAGGATAATGATGCAAAAAGGTTTTAGTGTTTTCCTATTGTTACCAATGTCTTAAGCAATGCCGATCAATTTTAAATGTGGGTTTAAGTGAAAATTAATACAACTTTCACCAAGTTAAAGGGTTGCACTTCACAGTTGGACGTACTTCCTTCCTGTTTAAGTTTTTTCTTCTTTAAATGTTATTCATGTTATTTGCTAATTCTCTTAACGCTTCAGTGATTCGTAATACGAGTACGTACTGACTCACGAGCTGAAAGCTGGCGTGCTTTTGCGTTGGAATATCTTTGATTAGATTTGATAAACCCGAAAGCTTGGGTTTCCCATTTAATTTATACGTGAGTGAATATTGTAGTTATATCATCAATTTTTATACCCATATGACATTGATCCATCAGTAATTTCTAATTCTATTTATGCCTACGATGAGTCTACAAAATTTCGCTCTATTTATCACTTCAGTCTTGTGTTACTTTGAATTTACCTATAGGTTGCATTAATTATTCTCGTTTATTTTGCGTATTTGTGTCAATATTTTTTATTACGAATGATGACTAACCGAGATTAGGCGATTAGAATTTCTTCCAACACGCTCATTTGACTGACTGAGTTTGGATAGAGTTTGGGTAGAGTTAAAATAAAAAATCTCTAGTGGAATTAAATGGAATGGGTTGAAATAATGATTTGAAGAAGGAAATAAACAATTCTAAGAAATTATAATGGACATCGCTTGCTAATGCTAAGACTGCATGGTTATTTCTCCATTAGTAGTCCTTACATAGAACTCGGAGGAGAGGAGCCAAATTAATATAATGGACAGGTAGATGGACAGTTGCCGTGCAGATAAAGACAGGAAAAGATGTAAATCCATGCACATTACATGCAATGATTGCGTGCTTGGCAAGCTTGACTGTTAACTTACCTTAAGTTACCCATCTCACTTTTTAAATGGATAATGGACGGGTGATCATTAATTTTTTAGAATATTTTTTCCTTTCAATAATTTTATTTTCATTTGAATATGAAAATGGTACGAATACAATATGTAGTAGACAAGCAAGGTACGGCCGTTGGAACCAAGTCTAGTTTAGTTTGATGGATCGATGATGAATGCTGGTCTGGATTGGATACTGAACGTCCAGCAATAATAATTTGGCTGAAGTGTAGCATTGCAATGTAGAAGTAGGCCATCATCATTTGTTCAACATTATTACTATGCACTGCATGAAGGATGGAGGAATCTCCAGCTCCAGTACCCGGTTTAACCTCCAGGCAATGATAATTTTAATAACAGACCTTAATCAAAATAGTAGTCCTTGCTGATTGAGGAGACGGAACGAAGGAATTAGGATTTGAAAAAACTGACTTGGGGAGTGTGAGAATTTTGAGACAGACAGATCCAGTCAGTTGAATTTAAAAAAAGTGGTCCAGAATTTCAGGATGAATAATTTATCGGTCAATGAACACATGAGTAGAAATTCATACCCATTAAATAATTCCCTGACTGAGTTCGCTTTATAATAGATTGAGTGACTTTTCCTCAATTAGTTCCGATATGGTTGTCTGTTTGAGCACACTTAACTCAACTCTAATTACGTATTTCATGGAAATTTTGAGCCTTTTGTTTAGTTCTTGGTAATAGTGCGTGTAATTGTGATCACCTATCTATTAAAAGCAATAATAGATTGAGTGACTTTTCCTCAATTAGTTCCGATATGGTTGTCTGTTTGAGCACACTTAACTCAACTCTAATTACGTATTTCATGGAAATTTTGAGAGTTTTGTTTAGTTCTTGGTAATAATGCGTGTAATTGTGATCACCTATCTATTAAAAGCACCTATACACCAACGAGGCTTTTTATAGGCGATGTAGGGAAATAGAAACGGATCTCAGAATATCTTGAAAGATAAAATGTGTATTTTTCATGGTATTGTAGTGTAAGAATAGGGATGCATTAAACTTGGAGAAAGTTCGATGACGCATGACTCGAACCGCTTTCGAACAAATCTTCGTAATATCGTAAAGTATTGATTTCATTTCAAAATTGGTAATCAGATTTTTCACTGGCCATCTATATTTATATTTGGTATTTCCTTTTTTGTACCAGCTGATAATAGCGGCTTCTGATGATTACTCCAATTCTAGTACAAGAAATGAAAGTCACACATATTTTATTTGCTCTCTTTATGAAAATAATTCTGTCATAACTAGGTTAATTATAATTCTGTGTGTACATTTGGGCTTGGGCAGGAGATTCCTCCACACTTTTTGTAATATCATCTTGGTTATGAAGATTTTGGTTAGATGAAAAATCCCACAACTACTATTTGAAAACAGAATGAGTTGTGAAATGATTGGACGATGGACTAGGAAGATATAATTTGACCAAAGATGAAGATTCACTTTCATTGTTATTGTTATTGCATGAAATGATAGAGTTTGTCCATGGGTAGGAATAAAGATTCACTTTCATTGTTATTGTTATTGCATGAAATGATAGAGTTTGTCCGTGGGTAGGAATTAGGAATGAAAGGGAACTCACATCTCAGCCCAGATTTATATTTGTAGCAGGGCAGTGCAAGGCTACATTCCACAATCATTGCCGTATGTTTTGTATTTTCTTATTGTTGATGTTTTTTATTGCTTGGACAGATGCACTATTAGAGATAGGGGCGAAGCCATGCAATGAAGCTTGAGAATAGCCAAGCTTGATTTAAATTTGATTGATTATTTATTGTTACGTGTGTATAACCATTATATAATTTTTTTGCTTTTGATATTTACAGATCTGCACAGAGAGACTTGACTCATCTGGAAAGGCAGGAAACGTGTGTATAACCATTATATAATTGTTTTGCTTTTGATATTTACAGATCTGCACAGAGAGACTCGACTCATCTGGGAAGGCAGGATCTACAGCATCGGCGGATTTGCATTACAAAGCCGTGTGTCGAGCCTTAGTGGCTGAAGCTCTGGAACTCTCTACGTTCCTTAAGAAAGTCTCAGAAGGGACTCATCAGATGCGAACAGCGGCATCCTTTGGTGGTCCTTACAAAGGAGGCAATCACTTAAATAGTCAAAGAGAACCTGAGCCTGATCTCAACAAACTCAACTTCACTGATTGGGTTCGTTTGTAAATTCATATTACTAAAATAGATGGCCCTTAAGATTTTTCAAATGGCTATACTTCTTATCCCGTCCTGACTTTTCATTTAATTTAGTTAAACTGACACTTTGGAGTTTTTCTTATTCGTGCTGATTAGATTAATTAAATTACTGGATTAGTTAATGCAATAAAGGGGGAATTAAACGGGTTTAGTTGGATTCAAATTCCGGATATTCAAGTTATTAATTGGATGGAAGCCTGCGGGTGGTAATGGTGGTTTGAAAATGGATATGACTGCCTTACTATCCCGTTTGAGCACATGGGTTTTTTCACACCTTCTTATCGATCTATAGTTGCGTGTGGAAATTATCCTCAACGCAATTAGTATTAAAATTGAGAAGATGATACGAGATGTGTGAAGGAGAAAGTGATCAGTTTTCTTATTAATTCTAATTGATTTGACATAAAAGCATAGTCATTATTGTTTTTTGATTAATTTCATTGTCCTGAGTTCAATTCCCTTGGTACACGCGACTGGAATTCAATCACAATCTAGTTCAACTTTTTAATTGATGATAGTGTCTAGGCATGAGCGAAGGAATTTTAGTGGTCAGAATCAGAGAACTCAAGGGAGCAGATGAGAGGAAAGGGAAATGAGTAAAAAAGGGATGGACGAAAGTTAATAAATGGATGGAACGCACCATGCGTTAATTTCTCTTTATCTCATTTCCCACTCCTCATTCATCAAGCTCAATAAGGAAAGGAAAGGAAAAGTCGGTGGATAGGAAGGATGATGATGGTGAAGAAATGGAATGGATTCCTCTTCTTGGCTCCTAAGAGCTTCATTGTTATTATTTAATGGAAGGCAGGACAGGAACCCTTTAAGGTTTTTTTTACTTTGCACGTGTCGGTTCTCTGAGGTAATATGTATTAGGTATAAGGATGAAAAGAATGAGTAACTGCCATTTTTCACTTTTGGTGCAAAAAAATCAATTCATCAAGGAGGTAATTATAAAATGTTAACAGAGAAGAGAGGGCCCAGGCTGGTTTGGGCCTTGTCAAATTAAGAAAATCCTACTTAGTTAAAGAAGCTTATACAGTCTGAGCTCTCGGGGTTGATGAGACTAGTAATTAAGGAGAGTTAACACTGATTGATCGGTTCGATACCCTCAGACTCAACTTACGTTGCGGATTTTGTCCTTAAGGCGAAAGCGATGGCTTAGAAGGAATTTTAGCTCGTAGGTAATTTGAAGAGATTAAATCCTAATTTAAAGCCTCAAATATCCAAAGGCTTGAATTTGACAACTGTCCTGGACAGCTTTTTATTTCTCCTTTGCCTGTTCATGCTGAGCGAACTATCTGTCCGTGTCCAGTTGATTTATAATGTATTATAAAATTTATTTTTGATTTTCAGGCGAGATTATGGGTTCAAGTAATTCAACAACTCCGCCAAGGAGTCAAATTAAAGAAAGTTGACTTTGGCTCAAGGTGTACACCGATTGAGTATGAATTGACGCCATATGAGATTTTGATGGATGACATTCGAGCTAAACGGTTCGAATTGAAAAAAGTGATGCAGAATGGGTCCCTGCCACACCGGATTAAGAAAGATGCTCATGCCATCATCCTTGAGTTCATCAGGTCCAGACCTCCTCTCAAAAAGGTATGGAAACATAACGCTTTATTATTCTAATAACCCCGTCAGTGTGAGGATTTAAGAATTAGCGTTAGATTTGATGGACAGGGTAGGGGTAGAAGGAATGATTGTTAAATCTCCTCAGCTTTTCTTTACATTGAGCATGTGTTGAATACTTGGGCATTGTTCTATCCATCATCATTTTGTATTTTTTATTCGGTTAGCGTTATTTTTGTAACTGCATTGCATTATTATATTAAAAATTCAAGTGACTCTTCTGTTGTACTATGATGACATATGGTGGCCGTCGCTCCAACAAATTCAAATTCATGAGTCACTTCATGATGGAATTTCTCATTATCACACTCCTCGTGTCTTTTATGACAGACAGAGACACAAAAAGATGGGAGGAAGTAAAAAAATATGTATGACTAGAATAGATGGGCAACATCGGAGTCCTCGGACTCATAATGCCAAGCAATTGTTGATTTTTGTTGGTCAACTTTGGCGAACTTGACTGCAATATCTTGTGGTGTGTACCGAAGGTTTATGTTTATAGAATCCATAGAGCAATGCTGCTATGCTGTGGTTACAGTAATTCATTGTCCTTCGTGTTTGCTTTGCAGAATCTGTCAGTTAGCCTGCCCTACCTTGCCATGCATTACGGTTTCTCACTACTTTGGGAAATAAAGAAGAGAATTCATTCATAAATTATGAATTGAATGATTGATTAAATGATTTTCGATTTTTTCTTGAGTTCGTTAACTCTCTTGCAGGGCACATAAGACAGAGAAATTAAATTGCGAACTACAAATGAAGTCATGATTTCGATTAGGTAAAATGGCAAGTAGTTGCATGTTTTTTGTTGAGACTGTAGTTGTTTGATTTCCTGGTTTTTATGAAGAATGCCCTCACATTGCTCTCTTTCTTGAATGAAAGATGAACCAAAATCCATCGAAGGAAACGATGATTAGATAGACTTTTCTTTAATAAGCAAATCTGTGCAAAAGAAAGAACAAAGAGAGCATTGTTGTTACCTGAAGCCGTGTAATATAATTCGTGCGACAGCTTAGGGGTGAATTTGGCTCCTGGAACAATGTCTCTATTCTCAATTCACCTTCGAACCTAATTTTTCTATCAGTTTAGCAAAATGGGTGTAAACATGAGTAACGTGACTGATGTCTGATGGATCTAGGAACTGACCAAGAGCAATAAATAAATATAATACAACTAACAATGGGCATTGTTGACGATGAGCTGTGAAGAAGGCAGTATTTGATTCTAAATAGAATTTGTTTGAGGAATTATTTATTTTTGGCGTATTAAAAATACAACCACCAAGAAGAGCTAGGAATGATTGTAGAAATATTGGAGTAATTATTGTACAATAGGAACATCAAGCCTCCATAGTTCCTTAAACTTCAAAATTTACATTATACACTGCAAGCAAAATCCATGATGTCAATTCAACCACTGCTGATTTTTTTAATGAATATGTGATAACACAGGAGGAGTCAATCAGTTAATCGAAATTTTCTGATTTGCCGATTGTGTGTTTGTCGGCAAGCGATGTGAGGAGATTGTGATCCCGATTAGGTTTGCTATTGTGTTTCAGATGCCTGATGCGTACATTCTCGTACGTAATATTCCTTCATCAGGAAATGGTATCGGCTAATACTAATTCGTTATGTTGTAATGCTGGCATAAATTATATCCCCGCGAGCAACCTGTCAAACTAAACTCAGCGTAGTTAGAGAGTCTTCTGAATAATTATGACTAGTTCGACTTAATTAGTACAGTGGTTAGACTTGCATTCAAATGAATGAATGGAGAATAAAAGATTTAAGAACTATTAAGCACGTAGTACTTAAGCACACAGTGTGTGACAACTGAGGTTGCCGCCGCTGTCTACCTGTGCGAGCAATGTACCAAGTGTATGTGCTCTAATTGGCAATTTTCATTCCACAATAATGTCAATGGCAATGTATTATAATATGTGGACTAACCTCAAAGCTTAAAGCAACAAAGAAAAAGAAAGCAAAGTGCAGAAGCAGGTACTTCTGTAGAGATTAAATTAACGGTGATCCTTGGAATCTAGCAAATTCGCATGACGAGATCTAGTTTTTGCTGTCAAACTCAAAATGTAATTTTGAATATGCTTGTTGGATTTGATTAATTACTGTTGAGCCAGTAGCTGCTCAAGCAAAGTCGTTATCCTTAACAAATATTGAGGAATTGACATTTCTGTCCTACAGGTTTTGGTTTTGACGACAGACAACATTTCAAACAAATTGACAAACTCGAGACGAGTGTGTTTGATTTGAGTTGAGTACAAATTTGTCAACGATGATCGTAACAAATAAGAAGATTTCTCCTCGTACTTTGTAATTGGAGCATTTAATTTTGCATCTGCTATTCTTATGCTAATTTCCCTCGAGTATAAAAGATAGGAAATAGGGTTAAACTTGTTGTGAAGTAATTTGTCCCATTATTATATTTTCCTGGCAGAATTCCAAGAATAATTAGCTGGAATAGAGAGTAAATTGAAACATTTAACTCACTTTACCAAAATTCTTCGGAAGTATAAGAAAGAGGGTAAAAAGTCAACTAGATCTTTGTTTGATTAACTTAAAGTGTTTTCCCAACTCAATTGTGTTTGCACAGTTGGACACCAGCGAGATGTGGGTAGAATTTTGTGTCGGTTTGGCACCCAGGTGTGCTTTTATGTTTCGGGAATAATAAAAGACGGTGAGTACGTGTAAAACTTACAATTTACACCACCGCAGCATCTTTCCTACTTTTACTCAAAAAATAAGAAATTGCAGTCGTTTAGTTTAGTTTGGTGTTCTTGCAATTTTGGCTTTCATTCTCAGAATGATTTTGTGATAGGAATAATTGAACATGTCTTTCTTGTCTAGTACTTCAACTTAGCACTCCAAACACTGACTTTAATATTCCTTTTAATTTATTGGTTTCCTTCTATGGGTCGAGAATTGAGGAATCTTGAAAGAATGCTTGCTAATTTGACAGCAGGTTCTGTGTTTGTGCATGTATGCTGACTTTGGTCGCAAATCAATTATTTTATAACTAAAGTCATAAAATAAAATATATTGCAAAATTGTTCTACTCTTTTGTACATCTGCACTGCCAAACGCGTGGACACGATGCCCATGGATGCAAAGAAGGATTTGTCCCACTTATGACCTATGTACAGTTTATGAAATATGGAAATCAATATAAGGACAGGGCAAGCACCTGAATCCCTAATTATTGTAAATCTTAAAAATTTAATAACTAAGACGAAATACGTTCCTGTCAAAAGGCCGGCGGCTCCGAAAGCTTTTAGTGGCCATGAGCTAGCTAAGGGCAACTTAAACAAAAATCTATTCCCATTCATTAAGACAAGAAGACCGCCGTTGTGCACAGTTCACTATGGTTTGTTTATTTGACTTGAAGGGTTTATAGGAATTTTAATGGGTCATAAAAGTATCGTACTTGCAGACCTGGTACAGTTCTGACACTTGTAAGGTAAGGGCATTTTGAATAAACTGTTGAAACAGTGGAACAGTAGCGGGCTGTGTTACGAGTGGGAGGAGTAGGANAAAAGAAGAAGGTCGTAAGATTTTACTGCATTTATGCGTGCAGGTAGGTTGATTTTAACGACTTACTAAATAACGAACCAAAGCAAGGGCACTTTGATGGTTAGGCCGGCCGGTCAAATGTAAAATGAAGAGTGGGAAAATAATAATTGTTACTTCCATTGTTTTTGTTTGCTATTGGCATTAGTTGTGATATTTTCGGCTGTTTAATTCTACACACCTTATAAGTGCTTCATTGGAATTTAAAGTGGAAAGGAAGGATAAATCATGTTCTCTTAAATGAAAGCCAATTTTTGAATGTATGCTTGAGATCGAACTTATTTGTGCTAGAGGAATTACGCCGGAAATAGGCGCAACTCCGTTGTCGATACTTCGTCTTAACACATTCACAGTATTTCGGCAATCGAGATATTCAGTGATGGCAATAGGCAAACTCGTATGTAGTTAACCTAAATAATTAACGCGGTGAGTTTAATTACCCCGTGTTACGCACTTATTCGTGTATGTGCGAAATCAGAGACAAAGACTGGGTAGGTTATGGCTCTGCAAATAATTTATGGTTAAGAGCGAGGTTCTCCTTGAAGCAGTGCCCGCCGGATGTTCATAGCAATTTTGGTTTGCTCTGCAGTAATCTGCAATATATGGGATGAAACCGACAAAGCGAGGATGCGTGTGACTAAGAATATTTACTTGAGACAAAGAACAGAGAAATACTATTTTCGGAACTGTACTGTTTCAGTGATACGGTAGTTAGTTTTTCCTTGTTAGAAACTAAAATGGGTACTTAATTTAAGTCAGTACACTGACATGGAAGAGACCCAGATAAGTTTGCGTGTACGTTGGCAGTCTTTCTAGAGAATTTGGAAGAATTGCATGTGTGTCTCACGTTTGAAGGAAAAAAAAGGCAGCAAAAGAAAATAATAGTTAGCTTATCTCAGTCAGGTCAAATCAGAACAGGAGTGGAGATGATCGGCAGTGAGATTGCTGTAGTTTCGTTCGTAAGTGCATTTTCGTTTTTCGTAATATTGGCATAAGCTGGGAATTATATTGGCGGTAGTCGAAAGCAAAGCAATTTTTTCCTTGTGAAATGTTTTGAAATCGACTAGTTTTTGCGGGAGTCTCTAGACTTGATTGTTAGTTTTGTTGAATTGGTTGAATCGGCCAATGTGTAAACATTTCCTCCTAGAAATACGTGGACGTTAGGAAATGTTGCAAGGAAGTTCCGTGGAATTATATTCGTGTAAAGAGTACATAATCAAACAAATTATTTTACCTTGCGTTGGAGGCGATGGCCTTAACATTGACCCCCTTCCAGAGAACATAGTAAAAAAAGTTGACGACGAGAGACTGCTTAGTAATTTCTCCTGTGGTTTTTCAATTAAAGAGCTACACAAAGAATTGCATACAAATTGAGTTGAATTTGTATTTATTTGTCTTTTCTTTTCTTTACAGGCAGCAGACAGGGTTTTGGGTCCACCACCAAAGGCTCAAGAAGGCCCTATTGAGCTACTGATGAAGTCTATTCGAGAGGAACATAAACTCAAACCTACTTCCTTACCGAGTCGAAAAGGTAACTAGATTTTTATTCATTTTATTGTCTGATACTCTGTGGTCTTCTATTAATTTGCAAATACACTGAATTCAATTATATCTGACACTATTTGGCTTAAAAGTAAATGTACTCGTGCTATGCTACTGACATCATACTTTAGTTATCCTTCTGATCTGACATTTAAATCTAAACAATTATGACGTTCTGACAGTTTCTATATATAAGCTCATCCTTTCACAAGGATTTTCACCCAGGGCAGCAAGACGCAGGCAGAAGGGTAGGAAGCTTTCATTGATAATTATTTATTTAATTTTATTGTTCGACTGATTGTGATTGTTATAGCTGTGGGCTACTGCGTGAATATGAATGTGAAGTCAAATAAATCCACAAGTCCCTTCTATTTTAGCCAATATGTATCCTAAGGCAGCTATTAATAAACCCTTCCTTCCTATTGTTACTCTTCTTTCCTTGGTTTGAATTTCAACGACTTGTCTCTTTTATCACTTGTCTCTTTTATTAAATTACTCAGATAAGAGACTC
>WJEZ01003285.1:0-11175 GCA_009869925.1 Thalassaphorura encarpata
AACTACTTCTGTGGTGCCATCTGTGGGTCTTTCTTGCAAATAGAGAACCCTTTCCGGATTTTCTTCGTATGAAATACATGGTATAAGCACACTTTCTTCATGGGCTACAATATTCCGATATAGGCCATCCGATGGCTTATTCTCCAAATAACTTGGCATCCAGTAAACTTGAGGAGAATTTTCAATTTTCATTTCATATAAAATCAGGACACTAGTTTCGGAATGAACAGTTTTGATTAAATATTTGACCCCACGCTTCCCATTGTAATCAGGCAAGATGTTAATTCTGTAACTTTGATTCTGAGCCAATTTTTGATATTGAATCCGAGAGTCATAAAGTGTTGGTATACCGTTCTCAAAACTAACGTCGACTTTCATTTTATCCTTAGAAGTACAGGTTATTTCTATATTATTTCTTTCACTTCTAGCACTCACAGCAACTTTCAAAGCTGAATATCCTAAACACTCGTATTTATTCATATCTGGATAAAATCCCCAGATTTGTACGACACACTCAGGAGGGAACAAATTTTTAGAAGGAAATTGATCAACACATTTTGTAGTACTTTGATTATTTTTGGGTCCATAGCCTTCAGCATGACCCAGTTTGACTTCAAAATTCATGATAATGCAAAATGCAAGGAAAAGGAGGACGGACATGATCATGACGTTTTAACATTGCAAAATTGATACTGATCGATCATTTCACCGAAGCGTTCCGCGTGGTTCTTGCTCTTGGTGTTTTATCATGCCGACATATGAAAATGTTTTATTATCTATCACGATTAGGGGAGCTGAACTTGACTTATTAGGCAATTTATGCTCACAGCATGTGCAGGTAAAATACTACATTTTTTATCTTGAATGGCTTCATTTTCTAATCTCTGTCACTAAAAAGGGACGGCATCAAAGGAATTAACAAATGCCGATGGTTCAGCAGGGAAAAAAAGGAAATTACAACATTACAATCCATTACAATGGAAAAGTACAACTTGAGTATTATAACTAGCGGTACCGTTTAGTTTAAGTATCTATGAAGCAAAATTGACTATTCAACATTAAAATATGCAATCATATATTTATTTTGTTCGCATTCGCAAAATTAAAACTTGTAAGAACTGATTGTCAAAGGTTTTTAGTTTTTTACCATAGCATAGCACAAACAGTATAATAATTGCTCAGTTCCAGAGATCCTTCCACTACAGTATTTGGTCCCATCTTGGTTGGCCCAATTCTCAATTCTTTGCTATGTTCATGAGCCAACAGTAGCTTTTTAAAGTTTTACCATTTTGATCGGACAACTACCAAACTCCTTGATCTTATAGTGAATCAAATTCAAAAATTCATTTGAACCTGATTCTACTCTCCTCAAAATTTTGAAAGTGGAAAAAATTAAAACGGACACAGGGCAGCATCTTGCAAATAAAATAAAACTTGAATCATCCATCCATCATGGGGACCATCTGCTTTTAGAATTTGAAATGCCATGTACAAATCATAAATGAGTTGAATGAAAACAACTCCAATCAAACTAATCATTGGATATGCCATGATTTGATCAATTATTCTGGAAAGAAGTCTCAATCGCACGTACTGCTTTAATGCTGTAATAATTTTGATCTTGTCAATTTTCATTCTCTCAGTAGTTAGTTGCATTGTGGCCAATAATCCCAATCCAAAATTTGCCCATAGCTGAGCTCCAAGCAAAAATAAAGCCCATGTATGCAGAATAAATACGGAATTTTGAATTACCAAAATGCAAGTTAAAAATATTCCGTATTCTTAGATTCTGGATGAAGGAGGTTGTAAGGCAGGATTGGATCCCACAAACATTTTGACAATTGATAATGGAATGAAAATATCCCAACTGTAAGGCAAGACCTAAATATTTAAATTTTATTAAATGACATGAAAACTGCACAAAATATTTTAACTTACAAATTCAAGCATCCAAATCGAACTACATTGAACTTGAACTTCTATAAAATCCTTGTGCTCAGTTCGTCATCCTCATTTCCAAATATGTCAGACAAGTCTGGATATTCCACAATTCGCAAATAGCGTCCATGAGCGAAGATGGTTTGAACCATAACAGAGCCCCGCAGCATAAATACACAAAGGTTGCCAAGTACAAATAAAATGTTACATGACCCAATTTGACCCCACTGAAGCCAATGAGTAGAGTTCCCAATCCAACATATTTTGCTAATGTGTTTAAGATGTAGGGCAAAATACACACATGTTTTAAGATAGCCTGTGACTACCTCAACTTGTATTTGCATTTTTCATCCGAAACAATTGAGAATGTAGCAGCAAAGTCGGACGTTTTTAGCTGAAATGTGAATGCGAATGACGACAACGGACTAAAAATTTTGATGATCAGAAATACTTGTCGTATTTTGATTTAGTAAAACGAATGGGCTCAGTTATAATGGATATCTTTGGATGGAGGAAAAACCGTATACATTAATTATGGAAACATTCAGCAACCTATATACCAAACAGGTGGACATGAATGTTATATAAATTGATTATTATACAGGACAATCAAATTGGTTTCTGTTCCTATAAACTTGTAATGCATTATTTCTTCAGCCCCGAAGCGAATTGAACAAAACAACCATTTTTTATAGTCACAATACAAAATATTACACTCAGTTTACAAAACTGAGGAATTCTAGTCCATACGTATTGCCATTTTATTTGGAATTTTGTATCAATGATGCAAATGCAACTAACTAATGTAAGCTAAAAGTAATGAAAAACAACATAAATGTTTCACCGTACTTTTCATATATTATTATATACATTTTGAAATATTACAGAACACGGCAATAATAAATATGAATTCAGCAGCATTGTTGTTTTCCCAGGTAAATAAATGTCATTCGATCATGAATCTACAACGGAAATACACGCTGTCGATTATTATCTGAGAATAGCGTCTCAGGCTCGAACTCGTATATTTTCGCTTTTCTCATGTAAATTATTAACTTCGTATGTGTAATGTGCCGTAAAAATAATAATGCTGAATAATAATGTTGCCATATGATATAGAATCCAGCTTTTTACGTTGAAGTTCTTTGTGGTGAAGTCTCCATCTGAATTAAATGATTAATTAATCCAATTACCAATGTTTAAGCAAAGTAGCATAGCAGGATTACTTTGTCTTTCTTTACAATTAAGTTCAAATTAGAATCTAATTGAGAAATCGCTCTGCATTGAAGCTTAAGGTAATATCGAATGCTACATTTAATATTTGCCTTGCTGACCATTCTGACAAAAATGTTAAGTAAACTTGGTTTACTGTCGACGCTAACCATAATGTCTATTTGGTTTATTCGCCAATGTTCGAGTGGTAAACTAATTTTAATAACTTAACTATTTAGTCCATCGCACGCCTAAACTATTCGAGAACAGAGCTGAGTCAAGAAGGATTGAAACAAAAATGCTGGCGTGATTTTACGCAAGCAGAATTGTCTGAGTTGCTCCAAGGGAATCAGAAAATTTCGAAAAAACATTAAAACTCATTTGTATTGAACTAAAAGCAGACTTTTATTTTTTCTTTAGGAATGGTACAAAATCTTTATGCATAACCCAAGTGTTAGAGTCAAGCTTACGATTCCAAACAACATAGCCATGTGGGATCAAAATATCCAAAATTGAGTGAATGTATTTTTCTGTAGCATAACCACACCTTGATTTGTCTCAATTGAGATTGAGATTACATCAAATTTTATCTTATCAAAATCAATGGCCTTAAGAACTGAGAGTTCTAAGCAGACTTTTATTTTTTCTTTTGGAATGGTACAAAATCTTTATGCATGACCCAAGTGTTAGAGTCAAGCTTACGATTCCAAACGACATAGCCATTTGGAATCAAAATATCCAGAATTGAGTCAATGTATTTCTCTGTAGCATTTGTATCGTCCACACCTCGATTCGTCTCAATTGAGATTACATCGAATTTGATTTTATCAAAATCAATGGACTTAAGAACTGAGAGTTCTGCGTTTTCTACATCCAGTAGGAAAAAATTAATGTGAGTAATACCTAAGGGAGATAAAACATCCATGAGAGGAACACACGGAATTTCCTTGACTCGAGCGTCACTTTTTATTTTCTCCCAGTCTGGAAGATCGTCATCATTTGGCAAAAGTAATTCAGGGAAAATTATTTTGAAAAATCCTGGTGACATGAACTCTAGAATCCCATTGACCTCATCTCTTGTCTCGTGATAAATGTAATGCACTGATTTGACCGAGTCACAAATAGCCAAATTAAAGCTGACGGCTTCTGGTCTATTTTTAGCCAATCGAGATGCCAACATGTGATTAGCTTCGATTAAAATTGTCCTCCAGTTTAAACCAATTTCAAACATTAGGCTTGCACTTCCAGTTATTCCGTTCAACGCACCCATTTCTAACATCAGACCTTTAAACAAAAGAAAGGTCTTGTTAATTTTAATAAACAAACTTCTGATAAATTTATTTAACCTTTTGTTGTTCCAAAGAAAAAGTTTAGCCAAGCTGTTTTTTCCTCTCCTCCAAAACTTTTCGCCAAAGTATTTTTAAACACGGCCTTAGGGTCATGGGTCAAACCCCAATCTGATTCTCTGTACCATTTTGGTAGATTTATTACGGATCTCATGTAAATTTGCTCATTTCTTTTAATTTCTGATTCGTCAACATTTTGGTAATGTTTAAATCCTGGCACAATTAAATACATAAATACAGCCGTCAAGCTAAAAATTGTAATGTCTCGTCTTGTCACTCGTCGAAGCAAGAAAAATCCCATTCCATTTGGTTAATTGCTGCGTTAATGTAATAATTTTTTTAAAGAATCAATCCGCCAGCACTTTTAATTCACATTTTTATTCAAAACAAGACTTATGGAATTAAATTGCACGTGCACTGTGTAAAAATGAGTAAAAATAAATTCCTTATGATGTTTGAAGAGCACGAAATGAAATATTTGTCAATGTTAAAACCAGTCCTAGCCATAGCGGATCTTCTTCAAGCTTCTGTAACTTTAAAGTAATTATAAAAGTCCGTTCAGCCGTGACCGATCGGCGAATGTGCTTGAAATGAAACCATGCGGCAGATACAGAATAGAGACAAAACTGCATAACTGGTTCTGCATTTGCTCTAATTATCTAAAAAAAAAAGACAACTCATGCGGTTGAAGTCCCGTGAAAAGAAAAAAATATGAAAAAAAAAATCTTTTACTCAATACAATACAAAGGCCATGACCGTATTTATTGTAACTTCAAATTTGATCGATGATCAGTGTTTTCCAATATTTTTATTGGAATTTGCATTTCTGAGAAATTAAATGAAATGAAACCATGCGGCAGATACAGAATAATGACAAAACTAAATAACTGGTTCTGCATTTGCTCTAATTATCTAAAAAAGGACAACTCATGCGGTTGAAGTCCCGTGAAAAGAAAAAAATATGAACAAATCTTTTACTCAATACAATACAAAGGCCATGACCGTATTTATTGTAACTTCAAATTTGATCGATGATCAGTGTTTTCTAATATTTTTATTGGAATTTGAATTGATATAATTTGAATTTCTGAGAAATTAAAAGAACTGACTATGACGCAGAGTGAATTCACACTTTGCATTAGTTAATAAATAATGATGTAGATCCAAGAACTAGAATTACGCAACATGGACATTAATTCTAATGAAATTCTGGTATATTTCCTAGAAAATGCTTTCTACCACCTGCCTTAGCCGTCGGCTCCGATCATATTTATTTGCATTAGAACACTTGCAATTATTCTGGCCCTGACTTTGAATAATAATTTTTCGTTGTACTACTTGCTACTATTTGCTCAAATCATCCAACCAAGCATTTCTGTGGATTGAGGTTGAACACAGATTTCCGCATCACTGCGTGTACAAAATAACTCCCTCAAGTGCATTCTTCAATTCACTCATGAAATTATTCCATTTTTCTTCTCTCTCTACTTTTGGAAGTGTGGACCACATTTATTCAATAAATTATAATTAATTTCATTAGTCTTAATTAACTAAAAAGTAAAAATATTGCTTTTTCCACGGGCAAGGAAACTTTTAACCTTAACCAGGGGCGCCTTTATATTTGGAACTTGGAGGTTTGAGTATTCTTACAATCGAATGCACTTGCTATTACAGTCTGGGATTTACAATATTTGTAATAAATATTTAAACCATCGTCATTTTCCTAACTGGAATGGAAGCTCAAAAACTACGAGTGAAAATATAGTTCAGCCTTGGCAAAGGAAATTCAAATATGATTTTAAAAGTAGATTCACAAAACTTGGAAAATGTCAAGTGTATATACGGAATTCGACAGACAGAGCAAAAATAGATCCAAATTTTGCGACAGTTATGATGATTTTAGAATTTCTTGGTTTAGATGACTTTCTGAATAAATTTATTTATTTAGTGATTTATTGACACGATGGCTGTGGGAGATAATTAAATCATGATTTATCTTCGGTATTTTTGTTGAAAAGTACTGAAAACTTTATGCGTCTTATTTATAAAATATAATATACAATATAAACGCACTTAGCGTTTACGCATAAGCGTGAACGCATTTTTAATTTAATCATTATCATTAACAAATATTTAACTACACATAACTAAAAATATATGCTACGTCAGTTATATTCCAACTTTCAAGTACTACTTTCTATAAATTTTACTAATACGTTCAGCACATTAGGCATATTGATAATATAACATTTATATTACGAATTTTTTCCCCTTATCAATCTCGTTAGATTTTTTTTCCTAACATTTTGCCCACATTGTCGAATCAAATATTTCATTAAGGTATACACACTAATAATTGAGTTCATTATTGATTTTAATTTATATATAAGGAACTATCACCTGCCTCAGCCGTCGGCTCCGACCATATTTATTTGCATTAGTTATATTCCAACTTTCAAGTACTACTTTCTATAAATTTTACTAATACGTTTAGCACATTAGGCATATTGATAATTTTATATTAATTAATTAATATTAATATATAATTAATTATTAATTATTTCCCCTTATCAATCTCGTTAGATTATTTTTCCTAACATTTTGCCCACATTGTCGAATCAAATATTTCATTAAGGTATACACACTAATAATTGAGTTCATTATTGATTTTAATTTATATATAAGGATACGCCTGGGAATATTTTCTGCCAAAATCACCTCCATCTGCCAGACCATACAACTCATCCCAATAAAAATTGTATAAACTAAAAGAGGGATATTTAATAAAGTTCCTTCTAGTGGTTTTGGCTCATCAGGAATATCTGGTAAATTGAAAATAATCCGAGCCAGGTTTTGTTGATTATGTTTTTTGATCGAATATATTATCCTCATTTTAATCATTCCATAACTATTATACATTATGTACCCACTTGTCGTGGAGGCCAGATTCTATCAATCTTTTATACAATGGTAGGACTAAGGAATACATATAATTGGGGGATGTGTATGTGATTTCCGTTGTTGAAATTTCTCGAACTCTTTGATTTTGAATGATAATTTTTTCCTCACCTAAAAGACCTTTTAATATTTCACTCATCCAATATCCCATATTATCAGTATCTAGAAAAGCAAAATTACCATAAAGCCTAGCTGGTCCATTTAACGTTTGGATTGGCTTCCCTTTTAGAATATTTGATTTAAAAGCTAGACGAGTTTCCGACGTTGAGAGAGTGTCGTATGGAAGATAAACCATTCTAGGTAAAATAAGTTGACATTTTTCACAATCCCAAACTTCGATAGACTTAGCATTCATTTGTTGCGCATTCGTGTCATATTTGTAAATCATTTTGGACGAAAAAGATGCAGTTTTATATTCTGTTGCTTGACCTAATTCCTTTAGTGTTGTTGGGTATTCTGGTATGACTGATTTTGTCATTAGGGAACTCAATAACGCTGAATATCCATTTCCAATTACAATTGCTCCTAGAAATCCACGTGCCAAAGATGAATTTTCCTTTCCAATTCAGTCTAGATGGTAAGTCCAACCCTTGGTTTATAAGTGTACCAGGAAAAATTATCAAATTTTGCAAAAAAATGATATACAAATATCTGACGACTTTAAATTGCCCAATTGTTAAGAAACAAAGATTGATGAATAGCAATGTGCATAGAGTGAGGGACCACGTAGGTGCATCCATTGCGGTGAAAAGTGCGCGAATATTTGTATCATAGATAAATTTCTTGTCAATTACAATCACAAAGTAGCCATAAGAGAGTGTTATTCTGAAAACTCTTCGCATCTTATCGTTCCAGTTCCAGTCGTTCGTAGGAAGAGCAGAATTAATTAAATATGCTTGAGAATGTTTTCTAGCTACTAAGCCTGAATCCTTTATGGTAAAATTAAACTTTTTGACAATTTGAAGGATCATGCAATCATAACTTCTAGGATAATAAAACCTGCTAATATAATTTTCCTCTCCTTTCCTTATTAAACTTAATTCACATTCATAATTATATTTATTTAGATCTACAGTTGATTCAAGGACATAGAGATAAGTTAATCGTCTGTTTTTGTAAGAATTCAACCAAAATGCATTCAAACTTTGAACTCCAGCAAATACAAAATCTTGTTGTATGGTAATAAATGTATTTTTCATGTGATCACAGGAAATACAAAGGAGTTGAATTGTAATTGAATTGAATATTCCAAGTACAGGGACATAAATGAGTTTTATATTTGAGATCAAATCAAATATTTGCATTTTCTTACCCACTCCAACATTTTCTCTCATTTCAACAATTATCAAATCTCTTTTACTGAATTCTCTTCCAATAACGGCATTTAACCCTTCGGCTAGCTGAGTTAAATTTATTCTGCTACTTTCCACATTGAATATTTCAACTTCACACTCAACATATNTCAAGGCGAGATGAAACTTTTGTCCAAAATTGATTTTCGTTTTTGAATTGATAATGTTCATTAACTGTAAATAAGTTTTCTTTGTTGGGTAAATAATTTTCGAACTCGTTCTCGCCATAATTATCCTCTTGAAATGTAATAAATGTTTTTATGCATTTACTGAGGTTTGTGTAAAACATATCGACTTGATGTGATTGTTGAAGTTGAAATGAGGAATTGGGTAATGAGATTGTCCAAACGATAGAGTATAACCAGGATAATAAAATCTTTCTGCTGGAATTCATTTTCTGGCTTTAAATTGTTACAAGACTAAAAGAGAAATATTTCGGATCATGCAAATCGAACCAATGAATGCCTTACCTTCCGCTTTCACGTGTTCATGAATTTAGCATAAGCTTCAGTCCCTATCCAAAATGATCCATAATATCCATAATCCTAAGCCTTTACCAATCCCTGTACTTCATTAATTTTTAGTAGTTTAAAGCACGAGGCAATCATGTGGGAATTATTATTTCGGTTCTAATCGTACCTACAAGCTAATAAGAAACTGGCTAAGTTTATTTAAGTTTGTACATATTTAATTTTTGCAGATAAGCGAATGTAACGAGTCGACAATTCCAAGAACACTACGCTAGAGATGGAATCCGTGCTCAGGTGGGTAAAACTGGATAAAATTGTTATGGGCTGAAACGGTCACCACCGCATAAGAGTAATGTTACACTTTTGCCCACTTTTACCCACTGGACGAAACTTCGGATTTACTCAGGAAAAACCATTTGCCCGGGGATTAGCCCAACCTTACTAGGATTAGCATCCTTAAGCTTTCTCATTGAAATTAGACAACTTAAGTTAAAGTGATTAAAAATACGTACAGCTACAGCTACACTTCTATCTGCAATTAAAAAATTGCACGCTCGACTTATGAAACGATTGATTGGTAGAATTTATTCAAGTTATTAATAGCATTCTGCATAGCGATACGTAAGAAGAACATAATGAATAATAAATTATTGCCATAAATTTTGACTCCAAACTACTCCAAATAAAATTTTAGGGCTTAGCTGTTACTAGTCTGTTATACAGCATATATCCGGACACCATTTATGCTGTAGCCAATACAGTAGAAACGGAAAATGTACGGTAAGGAGAATTTAATTACATTGTCAAATATTGAGTTTCCAAAACTATGCATGATGCAAAATTTTCTACTTTCAACATTCCATCGATTATTATCTAACAAGGGAACCTTTTTACATGCGAACAGCGTCCAGACCCGATATATTTTTTATTGTGTTGGTTTAGGTCCCCAAGCATCGAAAATGGATGAAATTCGTCTGCACAAGTCATAATTTTTCGAAATATAATTTTTTTAAATTTCGGTTAAAATTTTTCCAATGGTACCCCCCTTTGAAAGTTAATTTTTCATGGGTTAAATCCCATGCTGATTTTTCCATTTTGCATTTTGCGGACTTTTAGTCATCTACGGGTAAGGTATAGGAAAATGTCAAAATTTGTAAAAATCGAATTGTCCATGAAATTTGTGTTGTTTTTCTGCAAATTTTGACACCCCATTTGACCCATTTAGACAAAGTTGGTTTTTCGTGACCTTAGTGCATGAGCTTTGGATCAGAGGTTTCGGCATCGGCATTTTGCTTTCGCCATTTTAGAATCTTCACCAGATATCTTAACTTGACATGGACACAGAGATGAGATTAATCGTTGCAAATTTGCTACTAGTAAATCTAAGGTACATTTTCTATTTCATTGGTGCTAGCACTTTCACTTAAAAGATTAAATTTGAATTGTTCAAAAACAAGAACAGATATCCAAATAGAAAATACATTTCAAATAGTCAATCTGTAATACTTACTATGCACACAGTGAAGGCAAGTATTATAATCTGTTTCGAAATACTCTTTTGGGAAAATTGATGTTACACATGCACAAGCATTATAATAAGAATGCGACTGACCTGTCTGGTTTCGGAATCCTATGTTTAACCATTAGTCGACCATAGCAATTTATGGTTTAGTACCTAGAATTTGAATGTGAGCGACAATAGAAACACACGTTATTCCATTCAATTCAAATCAACTCATGCCGTGGCACTTGAAGTTTCTTTAAGTACAAAATGCCAAGCGTGAGAACATCGACTATTGTATGATTTAAATACTTGAAAATTGATTTTATAACTGTAATACTCTCAAGATTTTGACGGTCGAGAATAATACATAAGCCATTTGGTTATTGAACTAAACA
>WJEZ01003286.1:0-11175 GCA_009869925.1 Thalassaphorura encarpata
GACCAAATCTAAAACCTCTTCGGATTTGAGCGTTTTAGCACCTGGCTTCCCAGGTGTGCTCTAGGCGAGTTGCTACACGCAGGGGATCATGCTCCTAACTATATAAACTGAATCAAATGGAAGCGCATATAAATGGAATATAGTCAAAGCGACCATGTTTGTGGGGAAGCAAAAAAAACAGTCGCGTTTCAAAGTCAATAGTCCCAAATAGTGCTGCTTAATTTCAGCTTGTGTACGCATCTCCTCCCAGAGTTTTTAGCCAATTTTCAAAAACTCTACGCCAATCGACAGCTCTGGGGCTGCAGATGTGCAATAAGGTTTTAGTTCTTCAAAGTTTTCTCTTGTTAAAAAGTTCCAAAGAAAATAAAAAAGTCAATAAATTTCGTCTAGCGCTTCACGGTAGATCGTGTTGCATTACAATGCCATTCAAACGGCAGTCATCGAACTAATATATTCGAAGCAGATGCTTCGAACCATTGACAAATTTGTTCCTGCGCTTCACAACATGTCTGTTTAAATCATAATACTGATCTAATGAGGTACCAGTCATCGGATTAATATATTGGAAGCGGCGCTTCCAAGTGATATATTAGAAATAGATGCTTCCAATTATAGTATTGGAAGAAAATATTCCGCTCTTCATGATTGATACCTCAACAAGGCAATGATGCCCAAGCGACAGATATGCAGAAAGCACATACAATTTACTTTAATGAATTTAATGTATCGTGGTTGCCATGATAGAACAAATGTTTAGAATGTACAAACAAAATTTTGTTCAATTATCTACGCTCAATTTTGACATACAAAGAATTGCACGGTGTGATCACAAGGAGTTACGTTTTTTCACATGCATTTCTTTGCTCGCTTCATTACCCGTGGGTCTACCCACGTTTATTACATCTTATCACTTATTGCTTTCCTCATGCATTTCGTCAGTTTATCCGGTTACACCGGTTTATTGTCGAATAAATTGAACCAAGATCACCTGGATCTTACATTCGAAATAATTCAAAATGTCGATAAAGGGTAGCTAATAAACGTGGGTAGACCCACGGGTAGTCAGCTGAGTAAAGAGAGCGTTCTACTTTGTACAGATGGGATCAAAAGTAGTAACTATGAATGTCCATCCCATGTAATATTTTATATCTCTGAATCGAGCGTAGGGAAATATTCCAAATTTTGCGTGAACATTCTAAAAGTGGGTCCTAAGAATATTTAAAAATTGTAGGCATGGATATAAACTACAACTGTCATTGACTTTCTTCTTTGTACAGATGGGATGGAAAATCGGAACTATAAGCGGTCACATCAATCTATCTCGGATGCGAGCTTAGAAAATTGAACAAAATATGATATGAATAATTAAAATATATTCAGGCAAGTATTGGCTTAAGTTTGACCTTTAGACACGATAAAACGATTAGGATATATGGCTAAAATTTCAAGTAATCTTCTCATAAGCCTTCCATCTTAACTATGGCTTAACTAACAGCCACACCTGTACTTTTGGGCAATTTTGACGGCTATGGCTACTATAATTAACACACCTAGCGTAATTCCAAACCACGTAAACACTTCTACGGCCATTTCCTTAAAGTTTAGTCGAAGCTTCTTGTTTCCTAGTCCTAACCATTCCAACACTGGGAGAAGTGTCATTCCTTGACCTGACTGATTCTGTTTCTGGTGACCTATTGCTACGAATGATCCTATTATGGTACTCTCTTCTTATGGTTATCTTGGCGCACTTAGTCTGTGCTTTCGTACCTTTAACTAATTTATACCCAATGATTATCCCTATACAAAGTACTATTCCCCCAAATACTAGCCAATCCAGCTTACACGCACAAATAATCTGACGTTCCAGTTAAGCACTTCTTTGAACCCTACATTGACCTACTTTTGAAATTCTGTTTAATGTCTGAGTTGCAAAACTAACTATACTACTAGTAAAACCCTGATCCGATTCTGTCATGGCATGACCAATGCGTGCGATTTAAAACTTAAACCTTGGAACCCATAAAGAAAATTAACCCTGACCTTTTGACCTCAATTAAAATCCTTGTAGTGGTCGTCAAATGTGACGGTACAACCCCATGTACCGCGGCCAAAACGTCTTAATTAATTCATCTAACTATTCCCTGCCGCTATTTCCTATCGCGTACCGGTTAAAATTGTGATTACCTTACCTAAGGCTCATGCCGAATGACAAAAAGAACAGATTAGGACCTAGACGGTTTACTTTGGACAGCACTTCCGGATTTATTAACGTACTTCACGCTCCCTCCATTACATCCTACACACACGACTTAATTCATTACGTAACTTAACAAGTAAATCTCGACTCCCTTAATTCTCCTAATTTCTCTTGATTTGACCTTCAACTCGCAGGGATTCCCCTCCCTGGCCCGACACGACTGGATCCTGAGCCATTGTCTCTTGAGCTCTTTTATACAACTCAGCTAGTACCTAATTTTCATTCATATATTAGCCCACATCCTTTCTCACGACTAATGTATGGCTTCACTTTTGTGATTCCTGGAATCACCTACCCGAAGCACCTTAATCTACCTAAACCTACCTCTTAGGCCAACTTGCCCAAATTCTACATTTTCAATCTTTAAATTAATTTCCATTAAAATTATCGTCACATTCCCCCCTTGCTCCCACTTCACTACGTCCCCGTAATGATCCTCTCGAGCGAAGCGAGACCCTAAGCTCTTCAACGATAATTTTGCCTTGATCTCTCTTTCTCACTTTACGATAACTACCAATTTATCTTAACTAATTAAACTACCAACTAACTTAAACCTAAACTTAACAGACCAACCCCGGAAGTGTATTACTTTACGGCCAATTGATTTTGAGAATTTTTTTGGATTTTTCTTTACCTAGACTAAACTCAACTAAGAACTTAACTAAAGACTTAACTAAAAACTTAATTAAAACTAAACTTAATTACTATGTCCATTTAGCCTCTAACTATTACTACCCCCGAGCTGCCTACAACCTCCAACACCCTGTCCTCCCCAAAATAAAAAAGGCAGATTCTGTGTACACTGCCTCGGCTTTTAATCTAAAACTCCAAAAAGACTTTTTCAAGAAACAATTTCTAAGACTTCATTCCTATTGCCTAATACCACCACAAAAAGACGCTAATTCAGAAGTGACTACGTATGGATCCCTATTTGGTTCAATCCAAAACTGTAAAGGCTAAATTCCTAATCTTTTCACTACAGGCAAAATCACCCTAAGCATATTGAAACATGGGAAGGACAGGAACGAGTAAAGCCAGAAAAAAACCTGTCGTTGTAGAAGAAGAACCCTCATCTGAGGAAACGGAAAAAGAAACTATCGAAAGACGCGAAATGGAAGAAATTGTCGAAAGAAACATTACGAAAGTACTCGATGTGAAATTGAAAGCATTAAAAAAACAGATTTCGACTGGACCGGACAGATCAAGGAATATCGTGATTAGTGGAATTGAAGAAAAAAAAGGAGAAAAGACTAAAGATATTGTGAAAGTTTTGGACGGTGTTTGGGAAAAAATTGGTGTCGAAAATGTCTTAATTGACGATGCTTATAGACTCGGCAAACCGGACAAAAATAATCGCCCAATGCTCGTGAAATTTGTGCAAATGATGGTAAAAAAATCGGTTATGGAGGAAAAGAAGAAGTTGGGTAATGACAAAATTTTCATCAATCATGATCTAACACCAGAAGAGCGAGCCATCGAAAAGAAGTTGAGAGACAAATTAAAAGAGCTGAGGGAGGTCAACAAAGACATTACGGGAAATGTTCTTTGGGGTACTTTGATGACCTGGGTCAGACGAAAACCCGCCAAAAAATACGGGGTCGACGAGGAATCCGGAGAAGTGGAGGAGGCATGCTGCGAACCCCCCATAGAGCTAAGCAATACTATTTTTAACCAATCTTTTGAAAATAATATTAAGGATAGAAGTAGGCAGCAGTTATCAATAGTGTATTGGAATTTAGAAGGGATTAAGAACATATTTAATTTAATTAGCACCGACGCCAGAAACATCCAAGTAGATATCATTTGCTTGTGTGAAACATGGCATCTAAATGTAGTTAGAAGCACGGAACAGCTTAAAGAATTTGATATAGTGCAAGTTCTTGCAAAAAAAGAAAACGACAAAGGAAGAGGAAAGGGAGGACTGGCTATTTTATTTAACTCGAGCAGATTCGCATGCAAAGACAACCTATGTGAAAATCCGAATTACTAAGGAGTTTTATTATTAGATTTGAAAACAAAAGAGACCATAATAGTAGCAAATACTTACATACAACCTTACCCAACTGAGGATATAAAAGTCACAGAACTTAGTGAAGTACTGGACACTTTACAGGTACCAACTTCAGAGATGGTAATTATTGGAGGGGATTTTAATGCTAGAATAGGGAATATGGGTAAATTGAGCTACACGTTTTGTATTACTAAAGAAGAAATCATGAACGAAAGAGAAAGTTTAGATGACATCATTAGCAAGAGAGGGGAAGATTTACTAACGTGCATGAATGAAGCTAACTACCTCGTGCTAAATGGAAGACCCCGGGAGACATCCCGGGCCAATTCAGCTTTTCTAATGTACAAGGGCAAAGTACAATTGATTTAGTATTTGTAAACCAAGAAGTGCTAAAGCATCAGTTAGATTTTAAATTCATTGACATTGTTGAGTCACAACATTTTCCTTACAGATTAAACATTCGAAAAAATTGCATGATCAGTACTAATTCCACAACAAAAAAGTTAATTTGGAAACCGGATAAATTGGAAGAATATCAGAACTGTGTAAGAGCACAATTAGAGCAAACTGAAGCGGACTTGCTAACAGTAATTAAAGAGGCAGCGGACGCGGCAGGTCTTTGTGTTAAAATTACAGGAGGTCATAAACCGAACAAACCTTGGTTCTATAAGGAATGTAAAACTGCCAGAGATAAGACAATGCAAGCTATTAAAGCTGTAAAGAAAAAGAGATGGGTAGATGAGGATAAAGAAATTTTTAGAAAGCAAAGAAGGGAATATAAGGCACTAAAAAGACAAAAACAAAAGGAACACGAACAAAACTTTAGGGCAAAATTAAACCAAGTAAGGAACCCGAGGCAATTTTGGGAGGTGCTAAGGAAAATCAGAGGACAAGCCAGTGAGCCAAACAAAGTTGGGGAAGAGAAATGGTTAAGGTTTTATGATTCACACAAGCCACGGAGAGAAAAAATGATAACATTCATGGATGTAAGACAAAAGGGTACCGACGATCCAATAACAGAGGGTGAAGTCAAGGCTGCACTCGAGAAAATGAAACAAAACAAAGCGCCAGGGTTAGATGGTATTAAGAATGAATTTTTGAAATACCTTCCGGACGAAGGAATAACGTACTTAAAGGATATGTTCAATCGAATTCTCGACACTGAACTAGCCCCTGTAAGCTGCGCCGAATCAGAGACGGTTATGTTGTTCAAAAAGGGAGACAAAGATAACCCAGTGAATTACAGGCCAATTGCACTACTTAACACAAGTCTTAAAGTGTTTACACAAGTTCTACAGAATAGGCTAGCAATTTGGGCTGAAAATAATAAAATCCTGTCTGAAGCTCAAGGAGGGTTCAGAAAAGGTCGAAGTTGTCAGGACCAGAATTTTACACTTAATGCAGCCATTCAATTAGAAACCAGGTTGAGGAAAAAGGTCTTCGCCTTATTTATTGATTTCGAGAGAGCTTTTCCCTCAATCCCACATACAAAGCTTTGGAATAAACTATTTGAGATAGGAGTATCGGGCAAATATATTAGAATCATGCAGAAGTTGTACTCAAATGCAATTACAAAGATAAGACTGCCGGACGGACACACTACAGAAATAAACATTACAGAAGGGCTCTTGCAAGGCGAAAAGCTTTCTCCTCTACTGTTCAGTTTTATGTAGCGGAAAAATTTTACAGGCAGGACCTGCGGATGGAATTACACTGGCAGATAAAATAGTCCATGCACTTTTGTTTGCCGATGATATGATAATCCTAGCAAAATTTAGACGTGGATTACAGACGAAAATTAATTTACTCACCAAATATTTCGATGCCCTTTCGCTTAAAGTAAATTTAGCAAAAACAAAGGCAATGATATTTCGGAGAGGCGGGAGGATTAGTAAAGAAGATAAATTTAATTTTAAGGACAGAGAAGTAGAAGTGGTAACTGAGTATACCTATTTCGGCGTTCCTTTTTCAAGCTCTGGGTTGTTTAGAAAAGCAGCTTTTCATTTCAAATCCAAGGGATTAGCGGCAGTCAATTCAGTATGGTCAACTATAAATAGAGGCCGAATCGTTGACTGGGAAGCACAAAGGACACTACTTAATTCAATAATTTCGGCAACCGTATTGTATTGTAGTGAAATTTGGGCATTATCATATATGCATATGGTAGATGGAGTTCAATCATGCTATTTAAAAAGATTATTGAGATTATCGAACAGCACCGCAAATTATGCACTTAGGCTAGAAACTGGAGAGAAAAATTTGCAAATGCAGGTAATAAAACAGGCGCTCAATTATTGGATAAAAATTCTAAAGATGGATTCCACAAGATATACGCAGGCAGCATTCTGGGCATTAATGAGGTCAGGGGAACAGGATGTGACACAGAACGCGCAATATAATTGGGCAATGCAATTGAAGGAATTAGTTTTCTTAAGTGGACATAGATATCTCTGGGATAATCAGAATCCAGAAGAAATCAAAAACGCATTAACCCAAATTTATGATTCATTAGCATCACAACTCGAAGAGCAGGACGTGGATACAGTTTACGGTTCAGCAAAGTATTACTCATACGTTACGTATCTAGGGGAGAAAGGAAAAGCGGCTAGTTATTTAGGACTGAACCTACCTAGGCAAAAAATGCGATTAATTGCACAATGTAGATTAAATCAGGGCATACTTAGAGTTGAAGACATTACTTGTAAACTAAACACCTCTAGCCTATGTACATTCTGCAACGCTGAGGAGGAGTAAACTCTGAGTCATTTTGTCCTCAGGTGCAGAATATACAAATTTACACAATCAGAATTCGCAAAGAAATATGACCTAGTTGACGATAATGATGCATGCTTAGACAACATACTCAAATGGCAAGATCCAGTCGCATTAGCAGAATTTGCAAATTATTTAATTGGAAATATAAAACGTAGGCAAATGATGGTTGAAGTTGATAACGCAAACATAACGCAATGAGCACTCATTACTAAACGGACCATCTACCCGAGTATTTCACCGAACTGGGCTTTACATTGTAGTTCAATACGAACTTGTTGGAGTTGAACCATAGCAGCCTGACTTACTCAAATTAAACCATGGAATTAAAAATTGTAAGTTTTTTAAGCTGTCCATTGGATTTGATTTTCAAATAAAGTTTTGTGTACCGTAGATTCTGGAATAGGGTAAATTAATGTAAAGCTGGATTTTGGAATCCTAAGTGATCAAGTACTTTTTATTTATTAAATAGGATTGAGACTAGGTAGAATTATTTCAAAATTCTGAAAGAAATGAAATTATTATTATAACAATAAGGTAGTTACAAAAACATTATTTTTGGTTTAAGGTCTTGATTTCGCTGGTTGTTGGCCTCGTCTTGTTCGAGGCCCCTGGGGCATATGCTAGATGGTGGGGGGCTATACTAAAGAAAATCCCGCAAATATTTCTCACCGCCAGCTAGTATGCGGCCATGGATACTGGATTGGATCACATTACGGGTAGTAAAGCTGTAGTCGTCAAATATCCACCACATCCAGCGCACCATGGGGACTCGGGGACGGCGGGAGCCAATGGCAGCAATGGGGAGTATTTATACATAATATTGGGAGGAGGAGCAGGGATAGGAATAATGCTAATATTAGTAAGTTTCGTCAGCAGGATATTCTTAGAAAAATATAAATACAAACATTATACGAAAAATGAAAATGATATTGAATTGGGTGACTTTATTCCAAGAAAAAAAGATAGAAATACTAGAGAAGGGGAAAAGTAAGACAAAATTCGGAATAAACTTCCATAAACTTTAAATTTGAATGAATTTCAGTTAATTTTAAGTTTAATTCACAATAGTTGAGTATGGTCAAATCAAATTATAAGAACAAATAGTAATACATTCATTAATTAGTTTCAATTACTTAATATATATGAGAACAAAAGAAAAAAAGGACGGAATCAGCATATTGGAATTTAGTTTTTATTTACAATATTTAATTATACTCTGTAATTCAAAATGGAAAGAGCTCTATGGGCGAAAGCCAGAAGAGCTTGAATAAATAAACACATTCATTCATTCATTCATTCAAAATTCCTAATCTTCTTGGTCGGAGAGGTATCACTAGTTTCAGGGAAACGCGATCAATGGAGAGTACGGACAATTTCGAACTTTTGCAGCACTGCGGGCCTATGGCACCTCGTGACCTCTCCACTACTACTGACTCCCAAGCATTTCCTTCTATTACATGATCATTTCATAAGACTTCACTCATACGGCTTGAATCTTTCGATCTCATCCAACGACCGGCGACCCCAAACTGCTGAGCACTTTCCGTGTCCTTTCTCCACCTTTGTCTTTTTCATTGGCTCTCCTCACTCAGAGACTTGGACCAGCGACTGAATTCTCACCCGGAATGAAGGGAACTCCAATTCTGGTATTCGCTCATTCTTCTCTCCCTTCCGCGGACTTTCTTTCGGCTATTTGTTCCATAAGTTCGGCTTGACTTTTTCTCCGGACTTTCTCCTCATTCAGACACCTTTCGTGCAACTTTCTTCTCGGCTTTCTACAGAAATTTCACCTTTCTTCGAACTTTCTTCCAGGCCTTTCTCCCAGAAATTTCCCCCAACTTCGAACTTTCTTCCAGGGCTTTCTCCTCTCTCAGAATCCGGCCCAGAACTTCCTCTCTGTTTTTCTCCCAAATTTGTCCCCCTAATTTGCCGAATGCTTATTTACTTCCTGCAGGAATTTCCTTAAAGTGCCCACTTCTGATGGCAAAATTGCGTGCTTCCTTAACCCACTAAGTTAATTGATCATTCCTTCCTCCATCAAGGCTTTCTTTCTCATCCATTTCTACTTCAACTTTTTCCTCCCATCCGTGACCCATGTTGACCTCCAAACCCACAGTTACTACTAAAGTCTCATCTGTCCAACTCTCGGGGAAAATTTTTAGGGAATTGGTGACCTCTCCTTCCGCTGTCCCTCCTTGCTTACTTTCTAATTTATTTAATTTTTTTGATTCAACTTAACTAGCTTCTGCCAGAATTACAAACTACTAATTTAAAGACGCCTAAGATAAGAAGCTCCTACCCTAATCAATTCCACCTTTCTTACTTTACTCTACCGTAATTAATAGATTTATCTAGTCCACTTATACGCTCACCTACCCCTACCAGGATAATCACCAACTTCGAGAAATAACATACTTCTACTTCTTCTACTTCTACTTCTACTTCTTCTTCTACTACTTCATACTTATTTCATAACTCATTGTGTTTAATTATCCTTCAAATTTACCCTATTTTATATAAGCTTATCTAACCCTACCAGGATTTCAGCCCCCATCTATACCAGATTTTAAACGCTCTGAGCGACTCAAATAGGTCCCCTCATGATTCCTCAATACAATTTCATAATTTACCCGTCGGAGAGCCCAGTTAACTTACCCCACTATCTAAACTTGGTTCGTAATCTCAGTTGCTCATCTATTAAACCTACCCAGATACTTCCTAAATTATCTAAGAAACTTAAATTCATTTAATTAATAAGGACCCTACCAGGACCCCTACTTAACTTTTTTCTCCCCAGGCTTCTACTCCAAGTACCTCCCAGTATTAACCCTTACAACTACCTTCTCCGTTAAGTTTTATCCCTCTATCAGATCTCGGTCTCGATCCTTTTAACCCGACAGGATATACGTACCTAATCAGTAAATTATGCTGGTCTAATCCTATTCTTTGACCTAGGACGACTAACTTCATCCTCTTATGCCTTGTCTGTCCTAATTTCTTCGTAATCCTAACTTAACCTTTAGGATTCCCGCTTGGACCAAAATTCTCTGCTTCCAAAACTTCTACGGGTCCAACAACTGTATTCTCGATTTTTACCCTCGGAAGTAGGAAGTACTCTCTTCCCCTCTGGCTTTTCGACTGGGTATCGCATCTAGCCTCTCTTAACTACTAGGCTCTCAAGAAAGTTCTCAAAAAGCCCTAACTCACTCCGACTACGTCCTATTTGATAGTACCACTACTTCGATTTTTACTCCCATTGCAAAGCGTTGTGTTCGGGTAAAAATCTTCCGATTTGTCAGCGATGAGGCTACACAACTGGCTACTCCTCGGCAAACACTCTACCAGGATTCTATTTTCTCTACCAGGCTCACCCATGTTAACGTTGAGAAAAGGGGAATTTACAACTGTTTCCACTGACTTTATACCTAAAATTAATCTTATTAACAAATAATGAAACGACAGCCTCGTCTTAGGGTTTCCCTGGACCAAGACGGTGGAACCCCCCCCCCCCATTTGTTCTACTTCTTATGCTTCGACCTTTATTTTGAACTAAAAACTAGCCCCTATGACAATACCGGATTACCTAGCTCTACAATATTCCCTACCAATTTTAGGAATAAATTCCACCCTAGCAGAATTTTCTGCATCATGCAATTTTTTTCACTGATTTTGGAAACTCTTCTTGCCCTACCAGGATTGCCAAGTATCAAGTTTGGTTTGTTGACTACAGAAATATAACTCCTACTACCAGGATTAATTACTACCTCAAACTCTTCCTCGCAAGTGTCGTCCTGGAGCATTCATCCAGTGACGGATTTACCACCCCGATACTTAAACCTAAATAATCCGACTCCACAGTTAACGTGAAGAATTCGACCAGACATGGGAGGACCCTACCTGGCTTTACTTGACTTTGCTCCCAGTTTGTGTCCCCTGTACTCCCTCACTACGTTCCGTTACGTTAACTCTCATTTCCACACATATTTAACCTTACAATCCCAGGGATTACCCCCGAAGAGCTTTTACAAACTCTGAAGTACTGAAACACGTTAATCTCTAAATTTCCTTTATTAGCTGAGAACAACTCAGCTTATGTTTTCCTTAAATCCGTCTGTGTGCGCTATACAGGTCG
>WJEZ01003287.1:0-11174 GCA_009869925.1 Thalassaphorura encarpata
GTGTGAATCTGTGACGTCATCACTTCTTGAGTCAAAGTAAAAGGGGGCAATTTCGCTACTGCATGGGCCAGTACTTCTCCCGTTCTAATATTTTACACTCCCTAGTACGAATATTGTCTCCTGTGGCTAAGTACCTGTAGCAAAGATTCTCTTGAATTTATTGTTGAGCAGTCCGGCGCCGGGAAATTGAATTGGTTACCTGAGTGTGATAAATAAACGAAGCCTTGAAGGAATTGACTTTCGAAAATTCGTATCTTGTTTTTCAATTTTTGCACCAACTAGTTCTAGCAACTTGTCAAACTGGAAGGTTGTACACCTTGTGTATTTTGAAAATAACTCAGGATAGTGCAAATACATTGCATCAATTTTTAGGTGCTCTCCCCATGACTCACGTTTTTGGTTCAGAGGATGAATCCAATATTGTTTTCTATACCGCCATCGGCGTTTATGTCTTCGGCGGAGAACAGCGGCGAATAACACCCGCTCCTCATCCGAATCCATAAGAAACTTGCACTAGAAACTAATTCTACTTTTCCAGAAACTTTAAATATTGAAAAATTTGGCGCCAAAAAAGATTTCTTGTGCGACAAAACTCAGTCGTAAAAAAGTTGTGTTCACACTGAAGCGCAACTCAAAAATCAATCCTTCGTACGCCAGACCTAGCCGACTGCAGCGCACGGCGACCTAAAATTTAACGTTGAGTAAGTTTTGATGTAAACACGTCTGCGCGAAAAGCGACGTAACGTAACCTACATGTTGTATATAGCTGAATTTTTAATCGACCTAAAATTTCAGCCCGGAGTGGAAAACCGGCTTTAGCCTTTCCATGAGACTGAGTTTTTTTAGAACTCACATCAGAATCCCGTACACGAAACAATTGTTTCTTCTCAAAATTCCTGACTTTGTTATTGTCAGTTATCACTTCACGGCCTTTTTGAATCAAGTCTGTGATTGACGTGAAAGGACTTGACCATACACACATGTAAGGCCTGCCAGCGTAGTTTCATAAGAAAATTCAGCCTCCAGCGTCATGCCCTCACAAAACACGGCGGACACATGGAAACTGTGCAGGATGATGACAATGAATCGCTTACGCGTACAGTTGCTTCAACAGGCAAAACGCAAAGTCTTATTTACAAGGTTATTGATAGTCGAATTGTACAATAAGATTATGGAGTTAATGCAGCTGGACAGTGGCATTCAGCTTAGTCTCCGTAACTAAAGAAGTCTCTCTTCCGAGCCATAAAACGAGAATACAGCGCAACAGAGATATCAGTCTGCACTGAGTAAGAGTTGGGGATATATCTCCTAAAGACAATCTGTTCTGGCATTAATTAAATAAAGCAATATACGATGTCACAAAGTGTGAAGCTTCGGAGTGAAGTCGACTAATTTGGGACTCCTTCAATGAATCCGATCATTAGGACAGATCTCGTTCCATTTCTTCCAATTTTTTACTGCAAAGGAAATACAAATAGCGACACTGTTTTCCAAATTCATGGCGAAGGGAGATACTACATTGACCTATATAATTCAATGTTGTATGTTAGAGCCGCCATTTTTAAAAATGACGGATCCAAACTAGCAATTGGTGAAAACATAGCGCCAGGAAACTTCAGTAAAAGTTGCAGGAGTTGATATTGATGATAGTGGCTCTATGTATCCCTATCTTGCTTGGGTAAAAAACTAATTATGATCAGGAGCAGAAAGAAAGTCTGATGAATTAAGCGCGGAATTGTACTACGAAGACAGCGCTCCTGATGAATACGACCCTTCGAAAAACCCGAGATTTAAGGCTCGAATGGACATTGCCGCAGAGAGTAAGCCTTTCGAGATGATAGGTAAGCCTGCACTAGGCATTTTTAATCAGAAGAAGTACATGCCGGCCACAATTGACTTAAAAATCTGCTTGACACAAAGTCAGCCTTAATTTTGCCTATCGTCTGCCAAAGATAATTAGCCGTGTCCTTATCGTATTGAGTTGGAGGAGGTCATTTTTTACGCCAGATTTGCAGAAATGGCACCAGAACTGCTACATCATCACAAAAGACTTCATGACAAAACCCAAAAATGTCTATACCCATATACCAATAAGAGAACTGTAGCAATCACCATTCCAATTGGTGTTGTAAAGTACGAGTTGCCTTACACATTCTCCGCAGTTGTGCCGGAAGTGATAACTGTTGGAGTTGTCAGCAGATTCGCCAGGAACGGTCAACTAAACCTAAATGCATTCAACTTTAAAGAATGTTTGAGAAAAGTTACAGTTATCGTTGAAAACGAAGAAGGGAAGATTGAAAAACTACATTATGGGATATTATGGGATATAAAGTATGACTCGGTGTGTAATTTGTTTGCTGGAAATGGCATTGCAAGAACGGACTACTCCAATGGAAATGATTTGACTGTATTGAGATTTCGACCGCCGCCCAGTAAGGATTTACAACAGCTCTGGCGTGGTAACGTTACAATAAGGCTTGTGTTTGCTTCGCCTACGACGGAATCAATGTCTGCCATAGTGTGCGGCAATATTCAAATGCTTCTACAGGTTGTTAGGACAGGATCGGGTGAAGTTGTTTAGCTGGAGTAATAAGTTTATAGAATAAAACGTTAACAAGTTTGCATTACTTGCATTCATTCTCATTATTTTTCTTTTGGAAATACCTATACCACAGTGCAATAATTAGTTAATATAGTATTTGAGAGATTTGTCAAAAAACTGTACAAAATAAATTGATTTTTAAAAATTCTAATAAGGTCTCATATTGCCCCATTTATAACACCATGTACAGCGGTATTTGCTCCAAAAGTGCGTTTTTTTATTCTTACCCTCATGTAAATTATGAAACTTACAATTATGCAAAATTATGGAACTTACAATTTCTGAGGATGACGAGACACTTTATCAGTTCAAACTCGAGTTGTGTACTAAACATGTTTTTATCATAGCAACCAAGGATATTCCATTCCTTTGCAGCTATTAGTGTATAAAGTGTATACGCTCGACGTACAATACAAGATCAACCACCGTTTGCATAACGTTTTCATGCGAACGCATCTACCGTGAAACGAAGAAATTCTCCAACTTTTTGTTATGCCCATAACTTTTTAAGATAACAATTGAAAGATAACAATTAAAAACAAATTAAACAACAACAAAGAACAAATAACAATTTTGCACTAAGCGAACCTTAGTGGTCCTCGCCGACACGAGATCTATCAATTGGCGTAGAGTTTTTGAAAATCGAGAAAGAACTCGAGGAGGCGATGCGTTCACAAGCTGAACTTAAGCAGTATCATTTTGGACAATTGACTGTGAAACGCGATTGTTATTTTGTGACCTTAGAAACACGGTCGCCTTGGTTATATTAAGTTCATATGCGCTTCTATTGGATTCAATTTATATGACTGGGCGCCAGACCCCTTGTACCTAGCAAGTCTTCCAGAGCACACCGGGGGAACCAAGAGCTGAAACACCCACAAACGGAGAATTTCTCGATTCGGTTAGGAATTGCGGTCTGTCAGATGCTAACGGACAGACGGACAGAAGGAAAACATACGCTCGGCTTTGCCAGCTAATAAACAGTTGTAGATGGGTGAAATGAAGCAGACTGAAGCTAAGCACTATCAACAAAGAGGAAGGAACTGTTGATCTGTTTGAAAATTGTTCAGTATATTGGGAATTTTGGTTGGAGCAATTGTGTCCAAAAAATTCAAAAGTAGAAAAAAATTAATCAGCTAAGCGGAGCTCACATTTGTTGTTTTCAACAATTCCATGCAATCTTGTTATGGAACAACACCGGATAATCAGTTGCTCGAAGGCCGGCAAGGCGAAAGGTTGTCTTCCTCCTTCGCTCCACTACTCATACTGCTTGCTACTTTTTAACCATGCGGTTTTTATTTCATTCAGTGTAGTGTTTATAACCAAAATTTTTGTTTACTTGGGCTCAAGCAACCCCCCTATCCAAATTGGACCGCGATCCAAATCTACTAATTTGAACCCTCCACCTCTATTGTGTCAGTTCGCGCGAAATTTGGACAAAATTTTGAACATTTGAACATGCGGAGAATAAATTGTGCAGTTGGCAGTGCGCTGTAGGTGACGTAAGACACAAGTAGACGCCGTGCTTCAACCTTGCTGCACTATCGTGGTAATTATTAGTTGACCAGGTCGCCAATGAAGTAGATAGAAAGTTTCACTTTTAGGAAAGGACGAAAAGACCATCGATTGGAGAACGAACTCCTCTATGACATTGAACACTGTAAGTTTAAGCAAGTACGGAATTTCTGGATCCCAGGACTGAACCAAGGAGTAGCCAGTCTAACTGACCTTCACATTGGACTTATATTCTCAGCGGACAAACGAGGATGTGATAGAAGATTGACGATAAAGTTGAAGCAATCAAGTCGGTAGCTCAATTTGTGTTTTGTGGGGTCTGTGCCCTGCATAGATGTAACATTTGGGTTTCGTTGTCTATACGGTCGGTAAAGAAGAGTATAGGATTGCGGAATAGTGCTTCTGAATCTAAGTCTACTCGGCACAGCTCGTGTGCTGTGCTCATAGAACCCACAAACTTTAATAGGCCTTAGTCTAACTTCTGATATCGCAAATTTATAGAAATATTTATTTTATGAAGTGTATGTAAGGACCAAGATCAAATCAGACATATATTGATAAACATATATAGATTGACTGATTGGAAACAACACCGGATAATCAGAAAGAATTTCGTAGTTTCGTAGTAAATTTTATAAGCAGCTTCTAAGTTTTGAAAATAAATTTATGAATATCCATTTTACAAGATTAGTTGCAACTTGGATTCTGATTTGTATAGGAAGGAGCTTGTGTTTCCAATATATTAGGTGGATGAATTCTCGTTTGAAAAGTACTGTCAATCAATTAATTTTATTGACATAGCATAAGCCGTACCAACGCATACGGCTTTGTGTGTATACATATTTTATCTTTACAGTTTTTTATATTAATTCCAATGTTCACAACACTTTCACATACAATTCCATAGTTCATTCACTTATTGTCAGTTCTCATTATTAACTACAATCACCAGATTAATCAAATTAAAAAGAAATTCATTGTTTTACAACTTTTCGACAGATTCGTTTAACATAGTATGGGCATTTTGCCACTTCCAAAGATTGTTACTTATATAACTGGATATTAATATGTTTGGGGGGTCTGGGGAAAACAGGGACGGCAGGACACGGGCGCGCGCGGCGTGAAAAGACTTACTCGGGTCTGACTGACCCAACGGACTTCTTCAGTTAGTGGAGCTCAAAGTCGGTCGCATTCGTCCTTCGCTCTCCAGAATAAAATTCAGTGGGCTGGAATGTTTATGGCAGGAAGAGAGTGAGACTGTCTGGGACTCCCAGACGTTGTCTGGTAAAGGAATTAGACAAGTCAATTTTCAATATTTTCTGTGGCTGGTTTTATGTCCAGTCTGAGCGAGGTCATTGCATTCAATGCATGCACTTGGCAGACTAAAGAGACAAATTCCTAGAAAAATTGTTGTCTGGTCAGTGGTGGTTCAAAGCCGAAGTCCGGGATGCACAGTGGCACTTGTACTTGTACTTGGTGCTCGCCGGCTACGCACGATTACGTGTGTCAATGGTAATCCACCCAGAAACCAAATTCCTTTGAGTTGTAAATACCTTTGTTAAATCCTAATTCCTTTCTTCACATTTTTTCTTCAAAGGAATGACAAAGTCTGTCTTCTTCTCTATCGTAGGACTCTCTTACTTGGTGATGAAATGTGTGCCATTTAGCGTACTGTTCCAAGGAATACCAGAGAGGACCCAAAGATTAGAACCACAACCACAACGGAAGCGGAGAACCTGGAGGACGGGTAGCGGCGGATACGAGGAGAGCGGATAGATGCAACGGGTCACCGGCTGGGACGACGACGGAGGCAAAGAAAAGAATAGAATAGAATAGAATGATATTTTTTTCAGTGTCAAAGTCATAAGATGCAATGATAAAAATGTATCTATCTTTTTTTCATGGCTGGACTCTAGTTCACTACTATAAAAAGGAAAAACGGAGATGCTATATTTTAATTAGGTTAACATAAATATGTTTAATATATTTTATTATTATTATTATTTCCTACCGAAACTGAAATGATCACTGAAAGATGTAAGGATTTTCCCGTAGTGTTATGACATGTTGTCGGATCATGTTGTTGAAAATTGACGGAAAAGTGGCACTGCGTGTTGCTAATGGTAAACCATTCCAGTATTTCGTAGCGTTGTACTTGAAAGATTTTCTGGAGAATGCCGAATTTTGGAAGAATGGAACTAGGGTAAGGTGCCGCCGTGAATTTTCATCACGAATTTAGCGAAATCATATTCAAATGCAGGTGTTGCCAGAGAGTTAATAATTGAATTCCTGAAGACAAAGTTCATGGAGTAGACGTCTCGGGCGTCACCCATGGCGAAAAAATGAAGAACTTTCAAAAAATAATTGTCCAGTTAGTACCGCTCAACTTGAGTTATGGGCAGAGTAGGGATGTGGCTAAGTGTAAGCAGGGGTAATGCAGGATATCATCATGTAGGATACTCGCATGGACTTATAGGCGAGGGGCAAGGTCACGCCGTAACTCCACGGGGATTCGAGTCTCAAAGATATTCTCAATCTCAATCTCAAAGACCAACTTTTCTGGATTGCTGGAGCTGTAGCTTTTGTCAAATATCTCAAAGACCACGAGACTGAACACTTTGCAATTTACCCGAAGACTTTGCAGTTAGATTTTTGTCAATTTGACATGTAAGACAAAAACGGACATAAGAAAATACATTCTCTTGCATACCAATCCAATACACTCTGAAATGGTAGGTTGAAAATCTTGAATTTTTAACGGCTAGCGCATCAATTTGCTGTTCATGTCTTTATGAGAATGTAACCAAACCAAAGCTTGATTATCCGTCTCTAATATGAATTCCTGGCCATCAAGATACAATTCGAACTTTTTAAGAGCCCAAATAATACCTAAGCATTCTCTTTCGCAATTCTCATAATGACGTTCTGTTTCACCGAGAGTGCGAGATGCAAATGCAATTGGTCTTTTGTAGCCGTCAACCTTTTGAGCCAAGACCGCGCCTAACCCAACTTGAGAGGCATCAGTTCTTAAAATGAACTTTTTAGAAAAATCTGGGAATGACAAAGCAGCGCAATTAAGAATCTTTTCCTTGGCAGAATCAAAAGAGTTCTGTTGCATATTACCCCATGAGAATTTTAAACCTTGTTTAGAACAATGATTCAAAGACTCTGCAATGTCAGCGAACCGATCAATAAAATGACGGTACCAGCCAGTCATTCCCAAGAATCTTTTCATCCCCTACCCAATTGCATGCTAAAGGACCTGGATAATATCCAGATCTTCTCTAGCACCGCCGCCATGTCTCCAGCCACTCCAGAAGTCAAAACTAACTTCTTTCAATCACTAGCTTTTATGTACTGTATTTAAAATGGTAAAACTAAGAAATTCATGTAACAGCGCCACCAGGCCGAATCAGCTGAAATTACTTTTGTACAGCGCAAACAGTTCAGAGGAAGCTCTAAAATACTCTCACTATTTGGTGACGCGAACGTTAGTGTTTTTAGCTTAAGGAGACAAAATGTAATGTATGGTGAGCTCTGGCAAATCAGATGTGCTATCCTGGGGATAAGTAAAACCAAGTTTATGATACATTCTTTGACAGACGTAAGCAAGTGTTTCCAGGAAGACTAGAGCCGTCGTATATTGACACAGATGCGTACTGTATGAAAATTGTGTATAGAGAGGGAGAAAAGGATTTGGAAGAGTCTTTTAAAAAATTGTCTGGTATTTTGGATTTTGCTACACTCAATGAAAAGGACCCTTGAATGACTACTCAGATGTTAATGCAGGCAAGCTGGGGTGCCTAAAAAGTGAAACAGGTTCTCATAAAATTACATCATTTTGTATTATTGCGCCAAAATTCTACTACATGCAAATGTTAGATCTTTATAATTTTACACTACATCAATCACTACAAGACAGGAAGTAAAAGCATTGGTAGACATCATCTGCCTCGAAGAACATTTGATGAGTTTGTTCAGTGTCTTTTCAAAACAAATCCTGAGAGAATAATATTCTCTCGAATTGAAACAACAAATTGCCATGTAGTAACTGTACGCTCTTCAAAACTCTTCAAAACTTCTTTAATGACTTTGAGACATCTCGAGGATAACCGAATAGATACGAAACCATTTGGATATTATCTTGATACTAGTAGTGAGTAAGGAAATCTTGAACTTGTGTAAACACCATGTCTGTTATTGATTTTACAATAAAAACTGCAACAAGTATTTGTTTGGCTGGCCCTTCTCGATCAGGGAAAGGTAGTTTAATTTACAAATTAATCAAAAGGCGAGGTACTTTCTTTGGCTTCAAGTTCAAGGAAATTTTATGGTTGTACAAGTACGAAGATTTGCGATTCAGAGAATTTCCTTTTGTTACTTTTGTTCCTAATCTTGTTCTCGCGGAACCAATTCGACCTCCGCCCATTGCCTTCTCGTCTTGGATGACATTGGGACACTTTTAAGTGGTAAATACCTCAAGCGGTGTACTGAATTCTTCACAGTCCGCAGTAGTCACACCTTGATTACAGTTACTCTCATCGTTCAAAATTTTTTTCAAAAAGAAATTTGAAGCACCACATTGAATACAAGTTTGTTGGTTTTGATGAAGAATATTAGAGACTCTACACAAATATCTTTCCTCTCGAAACAAACAGCTTTTGGGAAAAATAAACGATTCTTGAAACAAGTGTACGACTATGCTTGCTCACAGTCTTACTCTTACTTGGCGATTAATTTTGATCAGCGCTGCCCAGCCTCTCAACGTGTTTGAAATTCACTTTTTCCATCAGAGAAAGCAATCGTTTTTGCTCTAATTTAATGAGTGAATTAATTGAACAAGAGCGAGAGTTTTTGGAACAACTTTCTTCTGCTAAAAAAAACGTAGAGAACTATATTACTAAAAATCAAATAAATGCAATGGAAAACTATCATAAATTTCCTCAATTCAAAAAAGAAGAAGCAAGCTTAAAGAGATTGAAAAGTATTGTTAAAAGGATTCATCATCCCTGCTCAAGAGCAACTCTGAGGAAAAAACTAAAAACCTACCAACAGTATTTACCTCACCTTATAATTTTTTGCTTGGCCAAAACTGTTCAGTGTGGTCTCTGCTACGTTGATTCAAGTGAATAGACAAAAAATGAGCGGCAAACGTGCTTTCCTTATGTATGGTTTCTTACAACCCAAGGAAATCCACTACTGCATAGGCAGAACTGGTAGACGAACTTGCTGGTCCACTTGATGAAGCCATGGCTTCAAATGACACACAGCCATCCACACCCTCTACAATACTTAAGCCTTCAAGGTCGAAACAGCTACTTTTTCTTCACCACTCCACTGTGACCAGCTTCTTACTCAAGAGATATCAATCTACGGGAACAAAAGTATTAGCTCTGTTTTGCGAACATGGGCTAAAGTATGACGAACTATCTCAAATCACCTATGAGAGTGACACCATGCAGTGTAGTAATTATGCTCAATAGTTAGAAATTGTTGTAAAACATTAAGAGCAGTTATTGATGCTCAAGTGCCAGCTGATAAGCTAGCACCAAAATTCTATAGACTTGGCAGCAGCAGATGTAAAGCAAAAAAATTTCTTTACTAAAAAATTGGAAAACCCATACGGGTGGGAGAGTCTGTTACAATAGAAACTAGCACTAGTTTTGACGGCTTAGAATTAAGCTAATCTTACATATTTTACTTCATTTCACTTATTCTTCTCCTCAAGATCTAATCAGTTTTTTCGCTCATCACTTTAAAACTTTGTCAACTTTCAATCCATCATGGAATGAGTAAGTGCTAAAAATCATTTTGAAAAATTTAATTAGTAAATATAATTTTAATTAAAAGTATTAAATCTAACAGAACAATGATACAAAACACTCTACTTCCGAAAAATCTGATGATACATGGGATTCTGCTTTCGATGAGGACGAGACGTTGCTTCTCGCTTCTGCTAATTGCTAATCTCTACTTCTCATCTGGATGATACTTCGAGAACTTGAAAGAATTTGGATACAACTGATGCGGCTGCTGATATGGGTTCACCAATGGCAGGACCATCCAGAGCAAAGTAAGTTAGTTTAATTAAAATACGGAATCCAAATATTTTTTCAATTTGTTTTTTAAACAGTAAACGACAACAAACTTCTTCACCACCACAACAGGAACAATCGAAAAAGCGAAGGGTTTCTAGTTCTTGCTCCTCCTCCTCCTCCTCCTCCGATGATCAGAGAATTTTCAGGCAAATGGTAACTACTAGAACTGAGACGGGAAAATCTACTTATTTATTTATTTATTCATCATACTCAGTTATGGAATATCCTTGGTTGCGATGATAAAAATGTTTATTACACAACTGTTTGAACTGAGTCGGTCTCGTCTTCCTCAAAAATTGTGACTTGAGCTATTTGGTTTTCATAATTCTGTGAGAATTTCTAGATTGATTGATAATCGATTGAAGTACTGTTACTTAGTGAATAGAATTTAAACATTTAAATTATAGAACAGAGTAGTTGAGTTCCTGAACAACAATTCTAATAGGTTTTACTGACGTATTTATACTGCGATGGTCAATTACTTAGTTCACTATCTCGAGCTGAGGACTACTCGTGACATAGCCAGTTTTTTTCCTTAGCAGTTACTGGCAACAATGACATGTCACTCGGTATAGCTCTTGTTAGTTCAACCAAAGGTCAACCACCTAGGTCATTATGTGAAGCTGGGGTCAACTCGTGACATAGTCTATTTTCCTCCATAACAGTTACTGGGAACAATGATACGTCACTCGGTATAGTTCTCGTTAATTCAACCAAAGGTCATTCACCTAGGTCACTATCCCAAGCTGAGGTCTACTCGTGACATAGTCAATTTTCCTCCTTAACAGTTACTGTTAACAATGATACGTCACTCGGTACAGTTCTAGTTAATTCAACGAAAGATCATTCGCTTAGGTCACTATGTCAGCCTGGGGTCAACTCGTGACATAGCTAGTTTTTCTCCTTTACAGTTACTGGGAACAATGATACGTCACTCGGTATGGTTCTCGTTAATTCAA
>WJEZ01003288.1:0-11168 GCA_009869925.1 Thalassaphorura encarpata
ATAAAGTTGTTCCGAAGAACTACATATCCAAATGCGCCCTGATAAATCATAAATCTAAACTTCTCAATTTGCAGCATCAGATAGGGCCGCGAAAGTTCATGATATGAGATTAGAGTATTAAACTTTGAGCTAATAAAGCATTGTTTGAAAAATTTTGTGTAAAAAGTTTCAATCAGTTTAATACTTTTTGCTTCGGCCAAAAATTCCTAATTAATACAAGTTCGCCCGTAGATTCATTTGAAAAAAATCAGAGCCCATTGCCATATTCGTTTTTGTTCCTTGAAATAATTTTTAGGTCCAGTTCAACTGGGGGTTTACATTTAGCCTGAATTTATCAAGCCAGATTAGCGATCAGCCGAGGGAATCTGAATATGAGTACGAAAGCTGAAGGAAAAGATCTCAACCCTTCTTGTCCTAATGTCATTCCTTGCCATTCCTCTGAAGAATCAACACTCGCTCAATCTCAGCTAACTACTAAGTTCTCGTACTTGTATAATTACATCAGTAGAGCAAAGCATCAGGGATCAACTCAACTAGCTTGTGGGATAATTCTGATTCAGTGCACCTCAACATCATTTCACTTTTCTTCAAACCCTCCTTCGTTCGACCAATAATTATATCGCAAAATAAAATCCTGTGACCTGTGCAACCCTGTGACCATACGGAAGATCCATTCCAGAACCTGAAATCAAAGAATTTTAACATGTCTGTCCCTTGGGGAAATCGTAAGTTGAACATTTTAATTTGTAGATTAGTCTACAGTTTAGATTTCATCTAGTCTTTTAGCTCAATTTTGGGCAACAAAGGCAGATTTTTCTTCAGGCTTTGAGCTAATAGATACAGGGGATAGTTTACTAGTAAAAATTGTAGCTTCATTAGAGAAATCCGTAAGATTTTGCTTACACAGTAGAAGGAGTCTGGCTGATTTCCCCTGCCCTAATACCCTGCCCTATTTTCCATGTGTTTTGCAGAATTTTCTGCTTCATCTTATGCTGACCCAATTGGAAGGAGGGGCTTATGCTACGATTGGATTTGTGGTGGTTATCCTTCTGATGCTCACTTTTTGGTTGATTCAAGTTTTCCGCAGTGCCCGCAATCGTCCTCAACCACTTGAGGATGAGGAAGCCATGATTGATTCTAACTCCGAAATAAACAAAGATGATGACGGGGTCGAAGAAGCCGACACTCAGCGTTTCTGGCTCGAACAGGCAGGGAATTAAATTATTCGTGAATATTAATCAGTTTTGAATCTGGAAATTGTCTTAAAATTATAATTTATTTTAAATTGTCAACCAATGATCTGAGTTTTGATTCATTCTATAAATAATTTTCATTGCAACAGAATTACAAAGTGATTGTCTTCATCGAATCTTATTTTATTCATCTATCAAACTAAATATTTTGAAAACAATTCAGTTGCGATGAGCTTAGGCCAAAATAATCAGAATTTAATCTTTGTAAATTTCGTAAAAACTGGATTAAAGTGCAAGGAACAATTATTTTTAGCTCAGAATAAGATCCTTTGCAAACTCAGCGTAAATATCACGTTAGCATTAGCCTTTTGCCCTATTGGGCCTGGGAAAGGTTACAGTTCCATACGAAGACTTGCTATGAAAGATGAGCTGATTGTTGCGATAGCACGGATTTTGCACTCGACAGAATTTCTGAAGTCGATAACATAGTAATAAAATAAACTTGCTACAGATTCTCTGCCATGAAAGAAAACAAAAAAGACACGTGCATAGGATTTGAGTTCCCATGGTTAGGCATGGCTTATGTGCAAAATATGCAATTGCATATTTTTGTAGTTAGACAAACACAGGAAATTGACGTTAGGCTTAAAGTTAAAACTAGAATGCGAATGCCCTTTAAAATTCTAGATTTTTTAACGTTAACGATTATTCCCAGCGACAATACGTACTTGTGGTAGACAACCAATTTTCTTTAAATAGGTCAATGCAAGTGAATAGGTGAACCATATAATTTCAAAATATGTCGAAAAAAACGTAAAGTTAATGTACAATAGGGCGAATGCATAAAAATTTGGCACTTCCGACTTGTCCTACATTCTGATTTTCAGCTCAATGAATGGCCTGAGTCATTTTAATTACTTCTAAACAAACTGTTACCAATTGACTCAGGATTCAATTTCACTCGTTCTGTTCTCTAAGCTTAGTTCATGAAAGGAAAACAACATTAGCTACTGCCATTGCTATGATGATGATTCAACTCTTGTCTCGGACCGAAGAATCAGTTTTAGCCAGTCCATGGCATGTGGGATATGTGGGATCATGCCAATTTTTCGGACCAAGTATTCGCATGACGTAGTGTCTTGTAATTTTATGTGGCTGCATATGTTCACCAACCCCTTTCTAACCATATCATTTTACGAGACGCGATTCAAGCAACAACAATACTGTACTGCTCGGCGGTTTGGTTTACACACACTGCTATAAAATCTGTACATCGCATCGCATCTATATCTGTCAATCACGCCAATCAAGAAATTCTAGAAAAAATGAAAGCCATTTACGGTAATTAATCAAATTATTTAAATTTAGGTAGAGTTAGAATTTTGATTTTGAGATATTTTTTGTTCTTGTCTCTCGGCAGTCATTCTTGTGATGCTCCTTCTTTGTGATACATTTGAAGTCGTGGAGGGAAAACTTGGAGTGAAACGTTTGAATTCGAAGGGAGAAAAGAATTATTCAAAGAAGTATCCGTTCACGTCTGCTTATCTATTTTCCTTGGTGTTCATCATGTACAACTTGGTCCTATTGAATTTAGCCATGCTGTTCCATGGCTGGAATTCAGTTAATGAGGATGATGTACCTGATGACTTTGACTGGTCCATCTTTGATGAGTTTGAAGCTTGGAGAAATGAAGTCCGCTATCTAAACGGGAACAATCCAAATGTGGGTCCAGGTCCAGACATGAATGGGAATAATGAAGATATGCCTTCGCAAGAATTGGGCGTTCCTCCAGGATCAAATGTAAACGGATTGCGCAGACGTAGACTTGTAGTAGAAGTCATGGATGACAATGACACTGACATAAGATTCAGCTGGATGGAATGGAACACTGACTGATACAATCATATTGTGAAAGTGCATCCGAATTTTTATATTGTCTGATCTGGTCTGTGTCTATAAATTTGGAAGCATTGAATAAAATTTTGATTTATTTAGAATCCACGAGTACACTAATAGGTCACTTTTTAAAAAAGCCACAGTAGTACTATTAAAATTTTATTTAGGAGTTGTCACAAGCTTACATAATCATGGAAAGCGAAAATTACGAATATGGTTAGTTGAAAGCATTATATTTGCATGCTATTATACGAGTCATCCGTGCTTTTTATTTTTTCCAACTTAACGATATAATCAACAATGTAGTAGAATATGAAATCAATAATAATTTCAAAGGCCAAGTCGATATTTATTAAAATATTATGGAATTGAATGCTTTATTTTCCAATTTATGCTCTGAATTCAAGAAAAATTAATTAAAATTGTAACACTTCTGGAGTTTAAAAGAAATTTTTGCCCACAGTTGTAGCTAATCATACTATCACATTCAGTGGACGGACAGGATTGCAATATTTTGGACGTTTTTTTTTGCACTTTGCAATCACTTTCAGAACAAGCTTAATTATGTCTGTCTGATTCGAAATATTTCTTGGATAAAACTATTGAGATTACATTGTCGCAAAGTTTATACGCTATTCAATTGTGGGTAGATAATAGTAAAAATAACGAAACCCCATCATCACTCACGCCTTAAATAAAAAATGACGGACGGCTTGATATGGTTTATCAGCGACGCCTGTCCAAATATTCCCATATTTGTCCGGTAAGCCACTCAACCCCTTCCTGAAGACCTTCACCAGTAATTGCATTCGATGCACAAATGTGCCATGGTTTATTTGAAATTCTATCTAACCCTAATGCTGCTGATATTTTTACGGCTGACATGGCTTCTTTTACATCCGTTTTGTTTGCAAAAAAGATAATGGGAATCCTACGGTTTGAAATATCAGGGTGTTGGAGTAAAGTGTCCAATTCGTCCTTTGCCACTACGAATCGTAACCTGGAATAAAATCAACACGTCGTGGTTTTGATATTAATCCAGTGAAGATTTTTTTAAATTTCGACTACCTGTCACTGCTATCGATGACGAATATAATTCCTTGGCAATCTCTGTAGTAGTGCTCCCATAGGCTTCGATACCTTCCTTGACCCGACATGTCGAATGCAGTAAATCCCACGTTTTTATCTGCATTTTGAAAAAAATATTAAGCCAATAAGCAAAATTAAGATGCTCATTATTCATTACTTTGGAATTTTTCAACATTGAATCCAATCGTTGGCACAATTTCATTAGATTTTTGTTCGTCTGATTTGAAATGATTGAGTAGCGTTGATTTTCCACTGTTATCTAATCCAACCACTAGAACATTCACTTCTTTTTTTCTTAGTCCAAACATTCCAGCTATTCTGTCCATAAAACCCATGATAATGATGAGGGTTTAAAAACTTAAAAAATGAGCTTAGTCAAAATAATCACCGCGTGTGTGTATGTGTAGTAGTTGTATGTGTATCCAGGCTGTCAGCGAACGGACGTTGAGCAAAACATTTCACCTGAGCCAATGCAGTGCGGAAAAACGAAACGAAACGAATATAAAATGAAATGATCGATCTCCTCATTCACCGAGTTTCATATCACATCACAGGCACACAGGTGGAAAATCGAACCGAATTATACGTGGAAACGGGTAATGAACGGGAAAAGCGGGTTTTGTGCGACAGAACAACGAATCGATTGAATATTAAAATAAATATAGGAACAGGCAAGACCAGACAATTAATTTTATGTGAGGCTTTATTTGCACATGATTTTCATAATTATCAGCCTTAGGAAAATTTTCATTCTTAGTACATAGTGATTAATAATTATACTATTTTGAAGCTATACATTTTTTAAATGTAATCTATCGCTTTTTAATGCAATCCATTTGATTTTTAATGTAAATCTATTCCAAGTTTCGACAGGTGGTGGTTCTTGATCATGTTAAGGAATGATGAGCTCAAAATCTCATGTGTTTCCTACGAATGATCCAAAAGCAAAGGTAATATTTTGTATTTAACTCTGAGCGGAAGTAAAACTGGCTAATACTGGGGGACAAAGTGGAATTAATAAAATATTATGAAAATATTATGAAAATTAAGAAGTTAGTTTGCCAATTAATTACTGAAAATCGAAAGAAACGATCACAATTATACGTTTTCGTTGAAAAATAATGGAAATATGGATTTCGTAGAGTTCCCTCGAGTTACAATACAAAATTTACCCTTGCTTACAAAGTACGCTGTTCAGATTGAGATTTTGCAGAATCACTGATGCATTCCCATTGTTGTGTTTCATTCCTCTTCCACAGACTCACCTGGTCAAATAAAAATACAAAATTACAATTCAATACAGAATCAACTTGAACGTTGAGAGATTGAGCGAACGTACTTGATTATCACCACCAGAAACTGCCAAAACATCTCCAACAAAGTTCCAACTAACATGCCAAACGACATCATCAAATACATGAAGAGGTTCTGGGGTCCAAGTTGCACCTTCCCCATCACGAAGATTCCAAATTATCACACGACGATCCTGAATTATCAAATTTATAATTAAAATTTACATATTAATCCCATCTAAATAATTCTGCCTTGCCTGAGACGATGAAGCAATTTTCATTCGTGAAAGTCCAGCTGATGGAGCCCAAGCAACATCACGAACCCAATCGGAATGTCCTTCCAGTTTAAATTCCTCAATCCATTGCTCATTCTCCTCTCTAGAAAACACGCCAAATAAAATTGCAAATGAATAAATGAAATATAAATGTGGTTTCTCACAACTTACTTCCATATTTTGACCATATTATCGCACCCTCCTGAAACAAAGCGTTTGACAGCAGGCTCAGCTGGCTTGTCAGTGTATGGGGTCACGGGAGCCCACGAAACTGAATTGCAACCCAACTATAACAGTAAATACGAAATTAGAATAGAAACAATTGCATTATTTGAATGATGAACTTACAGTATGAGCATTTGGAATCTTGGTAGCCACCCAACGATCATTTGCGAAAGAAAGGACGCTGATTGCACTGTCGGAACTTCCACATGCCAGAGTTGAGCCCCATTCCGGTGGTGACCAACAAACGCTGTTTACTAATGACAAGAAATAAAAATTAGATTATGGTCGTACTTATCCGAAAGGATATTTATTTTGATTGTATTGGTTTGAACCTAAATGGACAGAGTTAATAATTTTATCCAAATGTAAAAAATTACCAGATGAATCATGTCCATCATAATTATGGCAAATCTCCCATTTTCCATCAGTTTCCTTCCAAATTAAAACACGTCGATCATAGGAACACGAAGCTAACAAGTTTCCAAAACGTGGATGAGCCCAAGCTAATTGCCAAACCTAGAATATAAAAATTCAACCGCCTAAATTAGTAATTGACCTGAATATTACCAGGGTTAATTAATTCATCGAGGGAAACTTAAAGTAAAAGACACAAATAACTTATAAATTAAATAATCCTTACCGGTCCTTCATGCCCCTTTAATTCAGCTACCAATGTTTGAGTCCCAGTTGACAAATTAAGGTCAAAGAGACGAATAGATTTGTCACAAGAGCAAGTGGCCAATTTTGTCCCAAGAAAATCCATTTGAGCATCATGCTGTACAAGTTTAACATGTCATTATTACAAAATCAATTTTTTATTATTAAACAGTTATTGAACTCACAATCATATCTTCATGACCCGTGTCGATCGTAGTGACTGAGAACGGAGCTGACATAGCCGACATTTCGTGACCCCGGAAGCGTCAAAACGAAGGAAGAATGTCCTGATGATGATGTGTGATTTGATTAATTATGATTATTGACACGTATACTTAATTTATTTAGCCAACCGACCGTCTCCGTATGATTAGAGTTGAATGACCAACTTTTTATCCCGGAAATTATATTTGGCGCTCAGACACGGCAGCAAATTCTTTATAAATTGAATTTCGTATCCAATTTTCAACCTGGAATTGCACGATGCCCCAGCAACGGGACTTTCACCATGCATTTTCACTCAATTCATCAAAATTACAAATTAAATTACACAATTTAATTGAAATTCAGATACTAAAAAGTTTTCCCTCCTGGAGTTTGTCTGTAAATTTATTTCAGCTTAACTGGGCACACTCGGCAGACATGAGTTGATAATAAAAAGCTGTATTGGTCATTGGTCAATTAACGAACAAATAATTTTGCCTTGCTTTTTCTTGCCATCTCTTTCTCAGGTTTGTATGTAATTTTGGTTTTTATGATATTTATATTCTCCTGCCGACAGTATATGATAGATAGATTAAATAGATAATTTAAATTCATACTTGACTCTAAAAAGAAGTTCTGATTCTCGGCTTCCCTTGACATTAATACATTTCCTGATTTCGTCATGTAATGATGTAGTACAAGTGCAAGTGTCATATGTAAAATATGCTAAAGGTAAAGAAAGTGACAGGAAGGATATAGAAATACTGCACAATATCAAATAGTTTTAGCTTGAACTACTATCTCAATCCTAATGCAGATTACATTATGTATAGATTTGTCCGATAAATTCGTTCTCTCAATAGTAGAATTTATGTATTCATTCAAAACTTTGGCGATATTTTCATGAAAATGCATGCACGGATTTGCATATGATTGAAATTAAGAGATGCGTTTATGCATAAGTGCCAAATGAGGGCAAATGTTCATAATCTTCCCGGAACACATGCAAAGATAGACGGAAAACTTAACCGTTTTGGTCTTGTACACCTTTGCTCAATTCGTGGTCCATCCATGCCATGGCAGGAGAGAAACCAAGTCAGGCAAAGAGAATACATTCCCATTCCCATACATACCCAAATGTCGATTCCTTAGGCATAAAGAATTAATACTCGGACGGACGGAGTGAGTGAGAAATGAACTTGGATGAGGCACTCTACTCGTAGTAAAGCAAAAAGATATGACAAGAAAGACTTCCGCGCCTCAGGCGCATAACAATAAAAGAGTGTTTTATTTGTTGTTAACCCTTTTCGGTTAAATTCTTGTTGCGTGCCTGCATCATGCATGACAAGAAATTTGTATATGCTAATAAACAAATGGAAATTGAAGATTGAGCTTATGTCATTAGATGTACGCATACGATGCATATGCGAGAACATAAAAAACTATTTTGAATCGTCGTCAAAGTCCCCCATAAAATAACTGAGCTGACGAAGACGTGATTTCCAGACATAAAAACCGGATGTCGTCGTTTTGTGTACATGACTCAACTGGAAATACTTAAAATTAAACCGAATCCGAATGAAATATTTACTACTTTTTTACTTTCTGTCGGCTCAAGAAAAATTTAATGGGGAGAGTAGGAAATCTGGCAAAACGCTGACTAAAGCTACGGCGACTGGTCCAAGTATTTTTTTATTAGAAGCAGAGGCTATTAATTTGAGACGACTCGTACCAGTAGCTCTAGCCGATGAAGTTGTTTAGATTTTATTAGTCATATTTCCTGTTACGAATGTGAATGTCACTTTTGTGACCCCCTCGCTTTAGGTTCACCAGAAAGGAACCAAGACGCAGTTCAAGAACTGGACATAAAATTTTTATTGAAAAAGTTCCCTCACTCGTGCTTAAGACCCTAAGCTCCTAAATTTTTTCAGCAATAGCTACAAATAATAAAGGTCTCAATTATGTGCAATATTTTTTGCTATTTGTCCGTCTATCTTTTCAACACCGCTGCCAAAGCAGCATGCAATAAGCTAGCATATTTTCACAAGTAACTAATACACATTTAAACTAATTCTAAATTAAATTAAGTCCAAAAACTAATTCAGCTGACATTTTCATCACAATCAAATTTTGACCCGGTCTATTTAATCTTCAAGAATAAAATAATTCTCATTAACTGCAAAATACGCCGATATTCTTCGTAAACCGTAAACACTTGCTTTTCTAGCATATTATTACTAATTCTTAATCTAAGATTTGATATTAATATTAAAGTTGTCAGCATGAGTTCTTGTCAAGTGCTTTTGTACTTCAGTTTTACAGCGAAGTGAAAATTGCGTAAATGAAACTACAACTTATCAAGTCATGACATGACCATGACACTACCAGTATAATTTGCCAAACTTTGTACGAGGAAAGCTGATTTAATGGGAAACCCTTACGCGATCCAATCACTTGAATTATCCATTAGTTTTTACTGCTAAAGTAACCCAAATCCCTGTGTGCTTAGAGTTTATAAAAAATCTTAGTATGACACACATATCAGAATCGGATAATACACCATGTATTACGTATGCTCTATTAAAATATTAACTATTGTCTTTAATTTTTGAATTAAACAAAATTCAAATGTTTTAAATTGGATATTCGCATACGTTCTTGCTACAATGTAACAAACACGCAGGAGAAAGTTTCATATGGTCGGAAATTTTTTTCAATTTGAGTAAATTTAAAACTGTCTAATCCGGAAAAAATTTAATTTACAACCCAGGATATACATCCATGTAATAATTTGGGAAGGAAAAGCGAGATTTTTCCTATATTATTCTGATTCCATGATCAGGTAGAAAAGTAAGAGAAAATTCAGAGAGCCGTACAATGTACGTACCATTCCGACTTTTCTTTAGTTTATTGCCATTTCCTACTGATGCCATAATAATCCATTTCCTCCAGTCTACAGAACATGATTTGTTTGTCAACCCCTTCCTTCCCTTTGCATTTGCCTGCCTTTCTCTCACCTTTCACTCACTCGTCCAGGATGAATTTATCGGTTTTTCCACACCGCTACGCTAACATACATCTCTCATATACACATCTATATTTTTTGTGACTGTCTCCTTTCCTTTTTGGAGTTCTTGCAATAAAATGGACATGAGCTCAGAGGTTTTCCCTCCGTAAGGCAGACAGGGCCGAACCCACCCGAGCTTTGAAAATATCTCTTTCATTAAAATTCGTTCATGTACTAAGGCTTATGGCAGATGCTAAAGCTAAAGCTAAAGCTAGGTATACAGGCTGGTAGGGACTTTTTTTGTACTTTTACTACTACATAGTGAGAAGAAGAAAGAGACAGGATGGATAGGCAAGCAAATGCAAAGGCAACCGTCGGCGACATCATGCCATGTTATTAACATTGGATGGAAAACCCACCAATCGTACACGACCCTGATCTTCATGATTGCCCGCCTCACTGGAACTGCCCTGAGTCACTACGACCTGTCCATCAACTCCTTTCTCCAGGTCAATAACTCATGTCAAAACACTCTGACCCTCATATACACCTAAAATAATGAATGAAACTGACCAAAATCCTTAAACTGCTCCCAAAGTCTTGGACGCTACGGTGAAAGAAAAGGATTTACAATTGACATTTATAGATAAAAAACAATGTTATTCCAGAGTTGGACAAGTGAAATGAAAAGAAAGAAAGTTGTAAGTAGTGACATGACATGGATTCTTGGAGTCAAGGATTGAATTAAAGTGACCGGCACTTTAAGCGTTGAAATTGAAATTTGTCAATCAGTGCAAAATTCTTCGTACGTATTGAACTGAGCACAACGAGAACGACTCGAATGAAATAATATGTCAATTAAAAAGCTAAATGTATTGAGAAATACCCAACAAAAGTTAAATTGGTGAGTGCTACATTATTATGGAGAACAAAATTACTAATGCTTACATTGCAGCGAAATTACTTTCCCTAGTGGAAATTTGTCAGAATTGACGTGGCATGGTCATGGTCATTCATTGCAAAAAGTTTTCAAGTTTGTGGAAATCCTGAAAACATTTTGTATTTAAAATTGCAATTGTCTTTGGAGGTGAAAGCAATGCTCAATATTCACTACAATTCCAAAAGATATGACAATTTGATCACATTGCATTGATATTAGATGGGAGGGGATTGAAAATTGTAAATGTATAGTATAATTCATCTAGTCATGTAGTTCATTTTCAACGTAAACTATTTAGTGATCAAGATTTAATGAATATATCCGGTTCGGAGGAGTTGTCGCTTCAAGAATAAAGTTAACCAACCCCAAAACCCGTCATTTCTTAAGAAA
>WJEZ01003290.1:0-11167 GCA_009869925.1 Thalassaphorura encarpata
CCTTTTACAGTATAGCACAAGACTCGGTGGGCTAACGAGATCAGATAATCATGTAGCGAACGGAACGACAATATAATGGGAAAATTTTAGAGGTGATGTTGATACAGTTGATGCGTTAGCATGACCTATGCAAAAAGCCATATAGAAAACTAATATATCAAGTTGTTTTGCAATATCCCCTCAAGTTTAATTGCATCAAAATGTAAACTCACATTAAAATTGGGTCATGTAATATAACTTTAAACTATTTTAAATTTCCAACCCTAAGAAATAGTTAAATAAATAAATTTGTGACCTATTTAAAATGGATTCAAATGTCAAAGTCCACAATTTTAGTAGTGCGGTAGAACTAATGGTGTGATCATACGAGATGCTATGCTAGCCAGGTGAAGTCCATAGTCCACATCCACATCTTAAATGCACATAAAATGATTTAACGGTATCTGCTCAGAGTGGAATTTCAAGTTAACAAAGATGTTTTGAATTGTTTTTATGATGAGACTACGTTAGTCTTCGTTATGATCATTCTCTAATGTGTTAACCCTGAAATTGTGTCACTTGTACGAGACCAGTACAAAACTGAGCATAAGTAAATCAGCACTCGCGGCACTCGCACTTTGCACCAGTCGCTTGTCTTAACTACTGCTGGCTGCTGCCGATTTTTACGTATTTTGCTTATTTTGAGATACATTTTTGTGAAAAAGTCAAAATTCCATCGATTTTGTACCCATAAGTTCAGTTCGTTTATTTTCCCAATAGTCCAATGACGAGCAAGACGTTAAAACCGACTATTATTGAACCATTTGGAAAACACACGGCTACGGTAATTATTTTGGATAATTTCTGGCTTCTGGAATGCTTTAATTTTTGTGTAATGCTTTTTATTCAGCTAATTTTCCTACATGGAGAAGGAGATGAAACGTAAGTTATAGCACGGGTGAAATAAAGTGGTACTCATTCATAATTTTTGAATATTGTTTATTTAGGGATGGATGGGCTGAAAAATTAGCACCACTGATTGACACGACGCACATTAAACTCATATTTCCAAAAGCGTAAGAATTATTTCATTGTCACTATTTCATAATATGTTGAAAGCGAAAAAATGTCACAATGGTTTTAATAATTTTAGAGCAAAACTCCCAATCTCGGCATATCGAGGTCAATTGGTCCCTGCCTGGTTTGACATTTATCCTCAAGACTACTCAGGAGATCCTGAAGATGTATCAGGGCTATCAAGATCATTCGATGATGTGTCTAGACTTATTGAGCGAGAGGTAAAACTTATAATAATTGATTAATGCTAATTTACATTAGATTTACTGAATTTTCAGATTAAAGGCTCATTAAATCAACCTGGAATTCCAGCCTCTAGAATAATTTTAGGAGGATTCAGTCAAGGAGGTTCAATTGCATTCCACACTGGAATAAATGCATCCGTGACATTGGGCGGAATTATAAATCTTTCTGGACATATTCCTCTTTGCCTAAACATTAAATGGGAAGAAGTCAAGAAACCACCTGTCATGATTTGTCAAGGAGATTCAGATCACATGCTCCCTGTTAATAATTTACTTGCTGTGTCTAGAATCCTTCGAAATTGTTTAAATGTGGTTTTTCATATCTATGACGGAGTGGAGCATGAGGCTTGTGAGTTAGAGTTGGATGATTTAAAACAATTCATTGATGATCGATTGCCGACACAAAAGGATAAAGTGCATGGGTTATAAAACTTGGAAAAATCGTCACTTATTACAACATAACACACAGTTAAAATTACATACAAAATTGAAGTGTAAAGTCATTGTTAAAGTTTATTCTGCAGAGATAAAATTATATGAGAATAAAATGTGACTAATTATTTGTAGATGGAAGAGTTATAGAACTTCATAATTTCAAAAATTGTCCATGCTGAGTGGAAAGCCATGTAATTGTAACTAACTCAACTTTTGCTTTTTCAAGCTTAATGGGTGCAAGTGTTAGTGTCAGTACTATGGCTCCCGGCCTAAGCAAACATGCTTGGCATAGCATGGTAACCTTAAGCCTTTATTCAATCATTAGTCGAGTACAGTTCAGTTGAAAGCAGATTAACTCAGCTCAGGGTCATCTGTCCTATCCTATCATTTGTCAGTTTCTGCTTCTGATATCAAAATCATGAGTGAAATAAATAGTTAGGCACTTTAGGCTAGGCAGTTGATAAACCTCAGACCACGTGCTGCACTTAGTTGAAAGTTGTAACTGCCAAATTGGATCTAGACCAGAACAAATAGTTTCGCTAATCTAAAATAATATTTCGTCAACAATCATGCCAAAATTCTCCTCAGACCGGGTTGTATTTGCAACAGTATTAGTTTATGTATTAACTTCGTATTACCCAGCACAGAGCAAAAAGTCGGAAGAATTACCCAAGTTTTATTTCACATTAAAGTTAGAAATCTGTCCATTGGATTCTCCAGAACTCTATTATGAGGAAGTCGGGTTCGAGTCTTTGTCCACTATTGTCCAAGGTAACTTTCAGTGCCTCATTTTATTTGACATTTTTGTAAATGCTTTATCTTGCCTACATGATTTTGCAGAAAGCCGAGTATTTTTCGGTGTATTTCTTGATAACCTTGAATCAGCCTTATCAGAAAGTGATGACTACGAAAAATTGCAAGAAACTTGGCAAGAATTCACAAAAACAATGTCAGATAACTTTGACATGAAATCCAACCGAATTAACCGAATGTGGGACAAAGTGATCACAACTTATGAGACGAAACTCTTGCCTTGGGAAATGTATCTGCAACGACCAGTATTGTATGAAATATTCTGTGGACTTCATTATGAGTATTTAATTCTGGAGGCTTTGGTCAAATCAGGGGTTAAGGAGCTTGTGCATTCGCTTCAAGCGCCATTTGGAAAAGGTTAATATCATAAAACCGAAGCAAATTATAATTAAAGTTTAATTGTAAGAATATTTGAAATTTATATTTAGTCATTAAAAAACTCGGCGAGGTGATGTCTGATGAAGGGGAAACTGACCCAGTGCCAAATGATGAACAAAGTTGAAGAAAAAATTCTGGAGGTAAACTTTTTTTACCTCTGACAAATAAAAGTTTTCACAAATCACGTTCAATTTCCATTTGTTTTAGATTGAACCAAACTTTGGAGGACGACTTCTTTCCCGAATGCTCAATAATGGAAGAAAAGTTAAAGAAAATCAAGACAAAGGAATTTTCCTCATGCCTAAGACATTTCTTACAGAATCTGTGGAACAAATTGGTATCCTTGCTGAAGCTTTCAGAGCCAAAAGTCAGGAATATCCTAATTTCTGGAGGCAAATGGCAGCTATCATGAGGAATGGGACAAGTCCAAAGACAGGGGATGAATTATATGCAAAATATTCTCACAATGAGGAAAGATTTCTTGTAAATTTGCTTAATTTTTTATCTTCTCCGGTCGCTAGAGAGTAGAGAGTAATTGTAAAGATTAAAATGAAGTAATTTATTTTTAACATAAAACCACGAAATTATTTTAAGTTATAATCGGGTACGCCTTTATTATATTAACCTATAACCATACGTGGATTTTTTAATTCTTCTACGTGTAATCTAAAATACGACGTGGGTTTGAGCACTCGTTGGTGGATTAAAAAATTTTAACTTTCAAGTGTGTTTGAGTTACAGCGAGATTATCACCAGACTAGGGATTTTCGGGTTTGAGCAAGTCTAGATAATTTTTTATCATCTCCGGTCGCTAGAGAGTAGAGAATAATTGTGAATAATAAAATGAAGTAATTTATTTTTAACATAAAACCACGAAATTATTTTAAGTTATAGTCGGGTACGCCTTTATTGGATTAACCTATAACCATACGTGGATTTTTAATTCTTCTACGTGTAATCTAAAATACGACGTGGGTTTGAGCACTCGTTGGCGGATTAAAAAAATTAACTTTCAAGTGTGTTTGAGTTACAGCAAGATTATCACCAGACTAGGGATTTTCGGGTTTGAGCAAGTCTAGAGTTCATGATTTAAAATTAAATTCACCAAGAGAGAGAAAAATACTTTCAAGCTACCATATAAAGTGCCAAGCAGAAGACTGATGCTAGAGTTATCAGTTTCTGATAAGCAATAATGAACACCAAATCCAAGTCCAAGTTCCGGGTCAACCTTCAAAAGGGTGTTGATAATAATTTAAATTAAAGCATGAAAATCAAAATGTGGGCCGACCAGGTGTCTGTTGTAGAGAAAACGCAGTGCTAATTTGTATCATCGCTATACTTTCTAACTTCTAATTCAATTTTTAAGCTCTAAAATGCTTAAAACAAAATTATACACCGGAAAAGTTGGGCTAATTGCCCTATTTTTGTTAATATTGACGTATACCTCACCGTGCAAAGCATCTAAAGATTTGCCAACATTTTACCTCGCCTCAAAATCGCATCAATGTCCCTTGGATTCACCTGGACCCTACTACATAGGAACATTTCAAAAATCTCTATCAGCAACTGTGACAGGTAATTTGAATAAATTAATTGAATGTAGAGTGACATTAATAATTATGATAACGCAGAGAGTGGAGTTTTCTTTGAGGAATTCTTGGATCTTTTGGCCATTACTGCGAATAATACAAATGGCTACGATGCATCTTTAGAAAGTTGGAAATCTATTAAAGAGAATANTACAAATGGCTACGATGCATCTTTAGAAAGTTGGAAATCTATTAAAGAGAATATGCCCCAGAATCTTGATCTCGCAGTAAAACTAATTAATCTAAAATGGGAGAAATTAATTGCTACGGACGAAACCAGTGTCCTGCCTTGGGAAATTAAGTTGCATAGAGCAGTCATCCTGGAATTGCTTAATGAAGCTAATCGTGTTTATTTATCACTGGATGAACTCGTGAGAACTGAAATCCAAACCATTTTGGTTTCACTACAAGGGGCCATTGCAAAAGGTAAGCATAAGCATGATCTAATTAATTTATATTCGCTAATCCGAATTCTCAGTGGTTGAAAAGATGAAGGAGACAAAACCGGACATTGGGATTGGCGACAGTTTCACAATTTTGGCGAAATCTGAGGAACTGCTAGAAGAGGTACTGAAAAACAGCGTTTAGCCCATTTTTTATTAATATTTGTTAAAGTTTTGAAATTATATACAAAGGTTGAACCAAATTTCATCGGTAGACTATTTACTCGTGTGCTTAGAGCAGACAGAGAGCTCAAAACTAAAGAATATGAAGGAATTTTTTCTCCAAAACCACGGACATTTTTAACAGAACCTCTTGAACAGATTCAGTTTCTTGTGGAAACATTTAAAAACAGAATTCTGGAATATCCAAGGGAAACTTTTTGGCGAAAAATCTTGAAGTCAGCACCAGTACCAAGTTCAGACTCTCATTCTCAAACTCGAGACCAACTTTCCGCATCCTATGCTCAGAATGAAGAATTAATTACAAAAACCGCAATTAATATTTTATTGTCTGGAAATCAATAGTCGTAAATTATGCAAAAGAATAAAAATGTGCATTTGTGATTCTAATATTTATTCTAATATTCTAATATTTATTAAAGATGTCAAGCACGCATCTAGCCAAGATTCACCTTTACGTGACCATATTAATTTTTATTCATGTGGCGGGAGCAACAGCCACGGCGATTTTGGAATCTGCTGTCCCATAATACAAAAACCACTGCCCTTTAAATGTGACCAATCCTTCCAGGAAAACGACGTTGTTGACTTGTCCAACGATTTCATATGGTTTTTCACGCATCCTATGCTCAGAATGAAGAATTAATTACAAAAACCGCAATTAATATTTTATTGTCTGGAAATCAATAGTCGTAAATTATGCAAAAGAATAAAAATATGCATTTGTGGTTCTAATATTTATTCTAATATTCTAATATTTATTAAAGATGTCAAGCACGGATCTAGCTAAGGTTCACCTTTACGTGACCATATTAATTTTTATTCATGTGACGGGAGCAACAGCCACGGCGATTTTGGAATCTGCCGTCCCATAATACAAAAACCACTGCCCTTTAAATGTGACCAATCCTTCCAGGAAAACGACGTTGTTGACTTGTCCAACGATTTCATATGGTTTTTCTGGTTTCATGAAATAAATCTCTGTCCGATTTAGGACAACTGTTGGATTTTGAACGTCAAAGAGAATTTGACCTGCAGAGTAAGTCCCAGCAGGTAGCTCAGGGTCACCTCCTGTGACTTTATTTCGACTATTGTAAATCAAAAGAATTCCTCCAGGCGTCACAACTGCTTGTGGACCAGGCTCTACGATATCGCTGTCAAAATATCCATCCCGTGGTCCAAATATTGGGGTCAATTCATATCCAAATTCACTTTCTTGATTGGGTTCACCAACTGGAGTCCAATTAATCAAATCCGTAGACCAAGCCAAATAAATATTTGATTCTCCAAAATACATCCAATATTTTCCATCTATTTTGTAAGCAACGAAGGAATCTCCTACCCTCTCACTTACGACTGATCCTGATTTGGACCAAAGGTCAATTAGGGAACCATTTTGAAAGTTTTTGAATATAGAGCCATGTTTCGTCCAACTGAATAAATCTCTGGAAGAAGCAACAAAAAGACGAGCAAGGGTTCCATTATAGGCTGTGTACATCATAAAATAAGTTCCATCCGCATCCATCACGATTCTAGGATCCTCACAGCCTCCATCCCATTCGTAGATTTTCTGATCATCATTATCAGGGTAGAAAATTGGGATGGGGTAACGAAAGAAATTAAATCCATCATCACTGATGGCTATTCCAATCCTTGAAGTTCCCAATGCACTCCCAATTTCATCTTCAGCCCGATAGAGCATATGAATTTTCCCATCTTTGACTACGGCTGTGGGGTTAAATACGTCCTTGATTTCCCAATGGACCAAGTCATTCCATACTGGGCACCAAAATGTCGTGTCATTCTTGGCATGTAAAATCGGATTCACAGCGTCTACTTTTTCAAAAGGTCCGAGCATCCAAGATTGACCTAATTTTACATAATTTTATTGAAGTGAGAATTTTTCATACTATTTAGTTAGGTGTCAATCAAATAAATTCGGAACACGAATTATATGAAAAAGTTTGCATCACTTGGCAAAAAATCTCACTAGAGAAAGAAATCTTACATTGATTTCCCGTAATGAAAACGGCAATGATTAATAGAACTGCAAAAGTGCTTCCGTTTAGATTCACCATATTAATACTTGTTTTTCTGGTTTCACCGTGAACAAAAATCTCAACTTAATTGTCGGTCTCCACAATTAAACATTCATTTGAGCAGCTGCTATTTAAGCAGATCAGAGTTCTGTTGAAAAATTCGCAGATTAGAAAAACATGCCTGTGGGTAACAACCCTTGACAAAAACGGACAGTCCTAATCTTTTAATTCACTCACACCTGTCCACAGCTCCTGAGAATTATGAAATAAAATACCTGTGTAGATTAATTTGACTTGAAGTGGTCAAGGATTTAGTCGTAATCATAATCAGGTTATTTTTCACTTGCTTACTTATGTTTTCCAGTTTTTATAGCAAATCATTTTATTTCTCTAATATTTTTACTATATAATATTTATACACATCTATGTACATGAGTATCGACAAAGGAAACGCGCAAAGGAGACAACATAGTTGTTTTTTAATACTAGGATTCATAAAATTCTGTCTAGATTTTGAGTCCCTTTGTTAGGTAACGTGTTTGAGGATCCATTCTGTAAATTTTGATATCCTTGTACAAACTCCTGGCATATTAGGCTCTGCACATCCAATTCCCCAACTAATAATTCCGGCAAGAAACCATCGTCCATTTTCTCCTTTTACTTGGAGTGGTCCACCACTGTCACCCTGATTTACAAAATATTAATACAAAAATGTTTTTGAGTCATTCCTTGGAGTTATTTATTTATTTTTATTATTATATTAAATTTAGAATACAGGTTGATTGTCATGTCTGGGTTTAAATTACCTGACAAGAATCTCGTCCACCGTTGGGATATCCGGCACATAAAAATATATCTGGAATATGTTCAACCCTTCCACTTTTTAGGAAAAGTTTTCGACATTCTTCATTACTCATGATTGGAACTGTGACTTGTTGCAGGCGATTTGGAAGAGTTCCTCCTTCGGACAATCTTCCCCATCCTGCTACCGTCGCATTGTGTCCAACGAGTAAATCTTTATTCCCTTGTAGACATAGGGGTCGAATGTGTTGACTATAATTAATTGAATCTCCATCCAAGTACAGGAGAGCCAAGTCATTTTCATAAGTGAAAAAATTATAGGATCCATGCACCACCTGTGCAACAAATGAAACGACAATGGCAATGACAATGATAGTGATAAAAAGGAAAAGAAAAAAAATAAAACATCAAAACAAAATAGAGCGTGGAAAACAAATAAATATTCACAACAGCCAAAGCCTTCTAGCCAAGCAGGCAGACAGACAGACACACCTACTTAAATCAGGGCAACCAAAACCAAAACCAAACCACATCATTGCTTCGAGGAGGAAATTAATGGATAAATCGTGTCTCACAGTTTTTTATAATCTGTGCAACTGTTTTTATGGTTATTATTTACCGGAAAAGGGAAAACCGATGAGCAAAAAAATTGAATGAGATGAGACGAGCTGAAGCTGAGTAGCGCAAGTGAAATCGAGCGTGACAATTGCGTGGAAATCGTATCGTATCGTAAGCGTGTTTCACACCATAGTTCATATTAGCATAATTATGGCAAAAAAAAATTAAGTCAAGTGCAATGCTAGCCAGTGCAGGTACTAAGAAAGAAAGGGAGAAAATGCATCCGAGCCTTCCGAGCTTATTCCATTGCTGCACTGCTGGTAAAATAAAATGCGTGATAATGTATTTACTTTCGAAACGTTAATAATATATAATTTTTCAAAGGAATTATACAAATGCGGTTTGGTTCAATGGTTTGTTTGTTTTAGTTCAGAGGAAATTTCTAGGAACTAAATTAATTAATTCAATTACTCATATATATGCTGGGGTGGAGGTAACTGTTTAACATAAACTAAATCATAGTTAGATTATCAAAATTCTATCGGCGTCCAAGTACAACTTTTCTTAGACTCTTTGTCCATGGACCTCGTGAATTTTCTAGCCTTAAATTCAGACTTACTTTTTTCAAAACACCTCGTTCAATGTGTGTATATTTTTCATCAGCTCCATTCTGACTTTCCCCGCTACCATCTCCGCCTTTAACACTAAAATCCCATTCTCCAATTCGAATTCGGATTTGACTGATGAGCAAATCATCGACACAATGTCCAGCTGTGATGACCCAACGGTCATTGATCAAAGTCTAAAAAATTCAAACAAAAATTTGATTTCCTGAAAGTTTCAGTGAGGAGTTAATTTTTAGCTATTTACCCCGCCACATCGATGTGTAGAACTGAATCCAAAGAAGGAAGTGCGACGAACACTCACGATCCAAGGCCAAGTACCGAAACTGGCTTCTTTTCCCCCTACGATTCTTTTCTGGGGAACAAGAGGGGCAACTCCACACTCGTCATTATTCGGAGGAACGGGTCTCCTTGTTGTTTCTAGGGTTGTCTCAGGAAAATTTGTTGTCTGTGGTGGTTCCGTTTCGGTGATTGGGGCTTCCGTTGTTGTTGTTGTTGTAGTCGTCGTTGTTGTTGGAATTGGAGGAGGATAATCCGTGAACGTCACAAAAGGAGGTGGATCTTCCGTTGTTGTTGTCGTCGTCGTTGTAGTTGTTGTTTTTGGCTGTTCCGTTGTTTTCACTGTGAAAAAGTTATCCGTCGCAGCCGCCGGAGTTTCACCCGTGAAGGATTCTGTCGTTGTCCAAAACAGGAAATCCATGAGAAGTCATGGGAGGAGAAGAGCTGGTTGAAAATACTGAATTATTTGATGAAGTCACAAATGGCAAACTCCCAAATGAAGAGATTTCTGTCGTCGTCGTTTTATCTGACCCTGACCCACCAGTCATGATTGTATTCGTCGTATCATTATGCGAACAACATGAGCCAAACATAAATCCATCAATACACATCCCCAAATGTTTTCCTTCTGATTTGATGCATTCCCATACAAACATACAAGTCCCACGAAGGATCCCATCATCTCGGCCGGGGCTACTACTATTTATGATACAAGGTTTGGAAGTTATTTGATAAGTATTGTGAGTGGATGGAGTTTTGTAGTACGGTGTTGGATTTGAGATACTTCGAGCTGAGGGTGGACGGAGTGGCAACTGCGGAAGCAGACGCCGTCACTGTTTGTGGGCCTGGACCATCTTCAAAAAATAAAAAAAAATTTGCTCATTAAATGTTTCGAGGTGTCATATTTTTAGATTTATTTGTTCATTTTTAAAAAAATTGTGACAGTGGGGCTAAGCTTTAAGTGCTTTTTTATTTCCTTTGTACGGATGTGCCTATGATTTTCTCAACCCATAAATGTTTCGAGGTGTTATATTTTTAGATTTATTTGTTCATTTTTTAAAAAATTGTGACAGTGGGGCTAAGCTTTAAGTGCTTTTTTATTTCCTTTGTACGGATGTGCCTATGATTTTCTCAACCCTACACCTGTCCGTGTAAATTTGACCCAGAAAAGTAGGGAAATAAAATGCATTGCAATGCAACGCAGGAGGGGCCAAGGCCGTGCCGTATCTTGAGGACAAGGATTAGTCAGGATGGGAGTTTGTGTGTCAGGGACAAATTCTCTCAAGGTGTGAAAGTTTGGGTTTTGGATGAATAACGGGAAAAAAAGCCAAAACACTAATCTGTCGGGCACCATGCACAATGCAATGCTTGCCTAATGAACCCTCACAATTCCTGGTTGAAAAATATTCCACGTCAATCAAATGTTTTTCATTATTGGCTAATTTAGTCATTAGCGAACAGATCAAATAAAAAGTGTTCATCTATGGTGAATTTACAATTTTGTGGAAACTCTGTTTCTCAAATGAACTTTCAATTTTCACATCTACGCTTCCCAACAAAACAATATACGATGTACCGATGACTTATGACGTAAAACTCATTCACGATGCCGGAAACAAAATGAACAAGTAAAAGTTGGAAGTTGGCGTTTGGCACTTGCGACAATTGTGGTCGTGTCGTAAATTGAATTGAAAAGAATGGAAAAAAGTACAACAATGGACTTGAGGA
>WJEZ01003291.1:0-11164 GCA_009869925.1 Thalassaphorura encarpata
CGTAGAAGTAAGTTTACAGAATCAAACACCATTCTAAAAAGTCAAGTTATACGAATTGGCTTAACATATTATTTTCTGCATTCACATTCACATTTGTGAAGGAAGAGGTAGATTTAGGACTATTGCTTACAATTGTCTTTCAGTGGGGATATAAAATCTATAATTACAAAATTACATTGTTCTTAGTCGAGTCCTAGATCAATTCTTAACTACCTACCAGGAGTACTTCCTACAATGAAGATAAATAGATTATATATACTGATGCTTAGGGAGGTAATGCCCGATAAATTATTATTTCCTACAAAAGATTACATAGATATTGAAAAAATAAATATTTGTAAACATACATGATTAAGGGAACGAGTAAAGCATGCACTGGTCGAAAAGATTTAATTGAAACCAGGCTTGCATTAATACATACATTACATACAATACGGGTGAGAACAAATTTTTTCAAACAAACAACGTTTGTAAATTGCCTGTAGCTTTGGAATGAGAGATTTTTAAATCTGGGAATCTCACTCTCCCATAATTTAAGAATCTTTTTAATTGGCCTAATGTTGTTAGAAATCGGCTAAAAAGTCTAAGACAAGATGAATTCATAAGCAAAAACTAAGCAGCTGCAGTTCTAATTTTTACAATTGACTGAGGACGTTCTGTTGCTGTTCTTAAGAAATATGGGTCGTTTACGGGTTAGCGCAGTTTATATACGCTTCCATTTGATTCACTTTACGTTGTGACGTAACAAACCTCGATTAATAGAGAATCTCCCACCCAGAGCGTACAGAAGGAGCCAGTAGCCGTGAAACACTCAGATCGGATCTGATGAATTTTTGAATTTGTTCCCGTATTTCGATCTGCAGGTTGTAAATACATAAGAGTCAACGAGTACTATAGTTGTGCGAACATTGTATACATTGTCGACCAATAAATTAGAAAAAATCTAATTTGGCATGTAGTTTAATACTGTCTTTCTTAAATATTATGAATTCACATCTTTCATGTTATTGAATAGGTTGAGTTGAATCCACACTTCGAGCAAAGGTTGCTAGGAAAGGGAGTCATCAGCATCAGAAGTGATAATATTTTGTTACATGATAATTCTTCCTTCCTAATAGAAAATAGAAATGATCTCTGGGTCTTTAACGTTAAGTATAGGCAAGGCCTTTCGCCTGTCTAATTCTAGTTTTATTTGCTAAATTCTCAAGAAAGAAAAGTTTTTACTAGTCAGTCTCTCATCTCCCTGTAAAGTTTTCAAGTATGATATGCATAGGAAAGTCAAGTCTACTATAATGAACAAGGAGCGAAAACCAGGGTTTCTTAACGCTAATCCTCAGTAGTATAGTGGTGAGTATTTCCGCCTGTCACGCGGACGACCAGGGTTCGATTCCCTGCTGGGGAGCAAACTTTTTGCATTTTTTCAATGTATCCAAATCAGGGGAATGGCGACAAATATGGGGAAATTCGTTTTTTGTGATTTTTTGTTACTTTATTTCGTCTCAATTTCTTCAAATCTTTATAGAGCAAGCTAAAATCCTCCCTCGAATACGTTTCAAAGTATTCAGACGGAACATTTTTTATAGAAATATCTCAGTTTTGACCTGTGGAGGTCACCATAGGTCAGGCAACAAAGTGCGGATGACCCCAGTCAGGTGTGGTGTCATGTGTCATTTAAGATTTTGAGTTTTCCTAAACTCAAATATGTAAGGCTGAGGTCAAAGTAACCTCTGAAAGTCACCAAATGTAATGAATCAAAAATATAACATTCCGGTATAACAGGTTTAAAATTGCTAAAAAAAACAGTATGCATATGTAATAATCTGTTAAGTACAACTTTTAAAGATCACTCAGGTTTGACAGGATTGACCTCTATTGGTCATTAAAGGTCAAGAAACTTGTCGCCTACAGCATCAATTAAACTATCGTTTTGATATTTTTATTTTAATTTTTCGGTTGCAGCCATGTAATACAGCTTGATTTTGCTTGCATTCCATTCAGATGAACCGAACCGAAGAACTACCAGTACCGAATTGTCTCCTTACGAGATCCAAATGTCATGACTCATGAGTACAGAAAAGCTACTGCGGTGCAGCTCTTGAGTAAAATCGCATTTTCTCCACACGTAAAGGATGGTACGGGTTCACGGATTTGTTTCTTCGGGCATTGCTTTTTGCTATTGCATTTAGGGGCTTGAAAAACTCAGGGACTAATTTTATTTTTAGAACACTAGCACGGCATTTGTGTAACCTGTCCATGAGTCGTCTTTTACTTTCGTCGTTCAGTAGATAGATACGTATCTTTATTCGTCGAAGCTTCTTCTCTTCTTATTAATAGAAACAATCCACTTGCTCCTATCCTATTAGTACTCCCCATCGACACTACAGTTTTTCAGAGACTTTACAGCCCGACTCATATTTGCGCAGTGTGTGACTTGTGATTTTAAAAATGGCTGAAGTTGATCACCCCAAAATAAGGCGAAGGGATAAGAAAAGGAAAAGAGGTATTGTTGTTAAAATATTTCGACAAGAAATTTGACGAAGGTTCAAACATGTTTAAAAATACTTATTTTCATAGCTCATCTTGAAGAATTAGCTCAAAAGGATGAAACTGATGAAGGAACTGCATTTTATTCGACGCAATATATTAACGACGAAGAATTCGATGATGGCAATGGTGGCTCAAGTGAACAATACGGACAAGGTTAATCTTAATGCTGACTTATAGCTACAAAAGAATTGAATTTGGATATAAAAAAACATTTTTTTCAGATTCTAGTGGGGATGAAATTGAACATGGTCATGATCATGGCCACGAACATGATAATGGGAATGGGATAATTTATAAAGTCATATTTTTGATACTCCTTGTCATGCTTGCTGGGATCTCTACCCTTGTCCTTCTTGAGAACAATAACACTGAGATCGATGCAGAAAATGCGATACATGAACAAATTCAACCAAATATTGTGAACAGTGAGCAAAAGATGAATCAAAATGAAGTAGAGATCGAAGATGATTCATTTGCAGGGAAACTAGCTTCTTTCTTTGACTCTTTCATGGACGGAGGTAAATTAGTTGAATCTCATCCTATGAAGTTAAGAATATTAAATTGACAAATTTTTTTTGGTAACATTAGACCAAGGGGAACATGATCACGATGACCACGATGCTCATGACGATCATGATGACCATGACGAAGAACACGATGATGATGAGGAACATGGAGAGGATGAGCATGCCGAACATGGTGACGACCATTCGCATTCTGACGAAGATGGCGACGACCACAGCCATGAGCACCCTTACGAGGTTTACAACAACGAAGAAACCCTTAGATCTGAAATCAATGAGAATTTGGCCAATGCCCAGCAAGAGGTCCCACCTGCGGGAGAAACTCAATCTAATGATAATCAGGAACCTGTCCCTGCTCCAGAACCTTCGCCCGAGGTCAACAAAGAACAGCAAGAAGCTCTCTCGTCTACAACGCCAGAAGATAAAACTCCCGAAGTCCAAGATTCAAATCCGGAAACCAACAACGTTGAACCAGATCATGTTGACCCAGCTCCAGCTCAATCTCCTCCAGAGAACGATGATGATGCCACGTTTAATACTCCTGAAAGATGAACTTTTGGAATCCATGCTGTGAATATAAATATGTAGAACTTCTGATTTGCCTGTGAAATTTTTCAGTACCTAGTTACTTCGGATTTGGTCCTTTAAAATTAAGAATCTATTGTACATGTTCATTTAGGTTAATTTTATCCCCAAGTATAGAGAAAAGACAACGAACCCCAGATCCCCAGCTCACTACAGGTTGTTAATTGTATTAAAAAGTCATTTTAGTCATGAAGTAATATTGAAAAAATATAAACACTGTTTTATTATTGAACAAAATATCGATTTCTGTCTAATATTAATTTTTGAACCATTCTGGTGCGTGAAAATCTAAATTTCTTGAAGTTCTGAAAAATGAACAAAATGGAAGAATTTGATAGAATTCATAAGTGAAATAATATCCTTTTCATTCATACCTTCAAATTCAACATCTTCAATTTTGTATCCTATCCTGAAAATATCACGCCTTCGTCCAGAATCATCTGGGGATATTTTTTTAACAGAACTTTTGCAACCACATTCAATTGATCCAACTAGAAGACTTAAATTCCTTCTTAATGATATCGAAGTGTTCTCTTGTGGTTCTAAGCAAATGGCTTTTCCTTCATAATTTATTTGTTCATAAATCAACCATCCTTCCCTCCCAGTAAAAATGAAGGATTTGAAGAGTGTGACTTCATGTTCTCTTGTGGTTCTAAGCAAATGGCTTTTCCTTCATAATTTATTTGTTCATAAATCGTCCATCCTTCCCTCCCAGTAAAAATGAAGGATTTGAAGAGTGTGACTTCCGGGAAAGAGGTGTATTTTCCATCAAAGTAAATTTCACTCCCATAGTCATCTTTCACAGAAAAATTGGGTTCATAATATAAACTAATCGCTGAGATGGAGAGATCCAAATGCCCACCATGGCGGATACTGGCCAATTGGAAATATTTTGTTGGAACTAAACTTCTTTGGGTTATCGATTGACAAGACATTCGATTACTTTCATCATGCATGTCAATCACATAAATTGACTTTTTCAGGTTGACCTTCTAGTTGTAGTTTTGAAATCCATCTAAATATAAAATTATATATTAATTACATCATCAAAATTACAGATTCTTAGCTTCTCAAGACTTACAAACCGGCTCCCAATATGCAGTAACTTTTCATTTCTCCATATTGAATTATGTCTGATTCATTCATCAAATCCTCATGGCTTAAATGGTACGTCTCATTCCTTCCCGTCTTGTCAATCAATGTAAATTCAACCGTTCGGATGACCAAAGTTTGAAAAATGCTCTGAATTTCCCACATTTATGAAAAAGATAATGCAGATCCAGAAATAATGAAAATACATTGTCAGCACTACTCGGCTTTCTTTTCCTTTGCTGTAGTCCCTGTGTTGTGGTTGGATTTACACTGAAATTAATAAATGCGGCCGGAATTATTATCACATCACTGTCACTATCGGACTATCGCCCAACTGCACTCATGAACATAACTGAAGTTGCTTAAAGCACCGAACCGTCAGAATCAGAACTTATAGTGCTGAAGCCAATTACCGATCCTGGCCCGTCAATAAGTGAGGTGTTTCGTCATGAGCTTTCGAGGTAAACACGGAATAAAGTATTTTACTCCTGGGAGTGCGAAATAAGAGCATGGCCTGACATGAACCAACTGCCAAAAACCGAGATATCTGATATTTTCATGCGTACAATATGTCAATGTTACATTTCGTACTGTTCTAGTCTAATGTTATCGGGGATGAACTACTAGCTAGCTATCGTAAGCACCACAAACACAATTGCACTCAATTAAGGTCACACGTCACACGGACATGAGCTTGAATATTTATAGGGAGATATTATTCAGCCTGCAGCTTGAGCTCTAGTAGCTCTAATAGCAGTTACAATTAGAGCAATATAGAAATATTAGTATAGGCATATAGCATATCCAGCATCAGTAAAGACTCACTAATGAGTTATGAAAATATATTAAAATTCCATGCTTGGCTTGGTCGCCCGTTACTAGTTGTTAGGAGTGTGTGAGCATAAACTTATTGCTGATTCCAAAAACCTTGAATTTGATGAGTTTCCTTGTAAAGCTCGAAATATTTGCTATTATGAAATGAAATAGACCAGGAAAGAAAAATGGAGAGGAAAAAGTGGACTGTTTTGCAATTTTTACGCTATAATTCGGAAATTAAATCCTGAATTAATTTTGCATTCATAGGGCAGGGTATAGGCATAGGCACCTATAAAATTCCTTATCACCACACCGGTGTGATTAACTCGCTACATGAGTGTTAGCAAGAAAAATTCAACAACCAATCCTGTGAATTTCGCTTTTGCAGAAAGTAATCTAGTTAAACTGACATTTGATAATTAGATCCTCTATTCCTATTTTTAATCTGAAGGCACAATCATTATCTACCTCCATTGCCGAGTACTAACGGCGTTTGCAGCTTGAAACATTAAAGCGTCACTGATTAAAGGATAAATTAAATGACATGAATCATGGATTCTCGTATTTTATTTTATTCAATGAACAAGTGCTTTAGTGTTAAGCTTGCCAATTATTTCAGTTTTTCCAATTTCTATAGGCACGTCCTTATATTTCGAAATTCATTGACACCAAATGAACAGTCCAAGTCCATTATATTACAATGCATCCATGTCCTACGCAACATCCATAAAAATCTCAATCAATAAATGCAGCCATTGAAACATTCAAGCGTCACTGATTAAAGGATAAATTAAATGACATGAATCATGGATTTTCGTATTTTATTTTATTCAATGAACAAGTGCTTTAGTATTAAGCTTGCCAATTATTTCAGTTTTTTCAATTTCTTTAGGCACGTCCTTATATTTCGAAATTCATTGACACCAAATGAACAGTCCAAGTCCATTATATTACAATGCATCCATGTCCTAAGCAAACATCCATAAAAATCTCAATCAATAAATGCTGCCAATTATTGCAATTAGTTTTGAATTACGTAACTTCTGATGCTCACGAAATTGAAACGAAAGCCTTGCTCATTCATGTTGGACTCTCAAAGCTAAGCGATCTTATGTTGTACTTTTATAAATTATGCGTTTCCTTTTGACTCTTCTCAAGAGTCAAGGGATTTTTGGTCTGACGGCCTGTGGCTTTGTCTGTTGGCCAATTGCTACTCCCACACATCAAACACAAAAACATGAGGNCTTTTGACTCTTCTCAAGAGTCAAGGGATTTTTGGTCTGACGGCCTGTGGCTTTGTCTGTTGGCCAATTGCTACTCCCACACATCAAACACAAAAACATGAGGGCTCCGACTCCACGCACGTAATAATAAAAAGTAAACGTATGCGGAATGAATCATTTCTCTGTCAACCGGGAAGAAAGGGTTAGGCAGGCCCAACGCACAAGGAGTGAGATGTGAAGTGAAGTGAAATATGCACAGCCAGTTTTGTTAGCAAAAAGAATGTGGTTCGAGTGAACATATTAGGTTATGCAGGCAGGTACTTGTAAAACACATAGGAAAACACCAGATGTGTACCTAAGTAATGAACTGCAAAGATGAGCTAACTCGTTGTCTTTGTTTATTTGGAATTCAAAATCTTGATTTGAGTCTTGAGTCGAGTTCGAGTCAGTCGCTTAGCCAGTCAATCGGAGAATACAAGAAAAATTTCGCTCGGACTGTGAAACAAAGGATACGAGATAAAAGTTTAACATTAATGATTAGAATCTGACTACACGAACAGTAGCGTAAAATATTTCACAGTAGCTTTTATTGTTACGTGATTATGAAATGATCATGTTTTAAGTCAGTAGGCAATTTCTGCCCAAATTGGAGTGAAATGAGGTTAAACAAGAGTTATGAGAATTTAGAATGGAAATCAATTTTATAAAATTTTAAAAATGTGTGAAAATGATACAAAATTTAATACACGCTCAAGTTCCTGGACACTGGTCCAACAAGTGGAGAGGGCTATACGGCTACAAGGTTCAAATATAAATAAAAATGATGATTTGGATATTGAAACAGAAACAAAGAGTGTCGAGGTCGAACCTTTAGTGGAGTGTACACCAGAGGTGAGAGAATGAGTTAATAAATCGCAATTTAATTTAATATATGATATACATTATTTTAGTGCGGTGTGTCAGAAACGCCTCCACCCGCTGAGTTCATAACACACCACAGGCTGACCTTTGAAGAGCATTTCCAGAAACCAGAAATTCAACGAGTTTATCAATTAAAACTTTTCAAGTTTGAAATTGGGATGAGGTTGTCTTTATTGGTGATTTCATTGTTGTGTTCAATTTTGTAAGTCAACTCAAGCATCTTATTTTCGTTCTTCGTTGAAAATACCAAAATTTTTGGTTGTCCTGTGTCCATTGCAGTACTTACAGTGCATTTTACCGTCAAAACTTTGACACTGCCAGAACCATACTTGTGATCAGTACAACAAATTTTCTCGTAAGACCTGAATATTTCGATAGACACATTTTAAAATTCTAATCCACCTTATAAAAACTTTTTTAGAGTTGCTGCCACAGTATTACCATACGTTTTCTCCAAGATGCGGAAACTACGCAAGTATCCTTGGCTGATTATTGAAGTCGTTGCTTGCGTGAGTTGAGTTTGTATGCAAGATTTCTTTTTTTAAAAATTATTATGACTAAAATGACAAATGAATCCAAAGGGGGCCAAAAACATTGTCTACTGTGCTCTCTTTACATTTTGGACTGATCTCATATTCTTTAATGTTTGGATTGGACCACTCAAAGCATCGGCATGATGACATGCCGTTTCTTTACACAATTCCACTGTCTTGTGTCATGAGTTTATTCTTTACTGCGATTCCTCCACTCTGCTTCATTTATGGAAAGGTGATTTGGACTTGGAGGTGGAGCATGATAATCCAAATCACCAAAATAATTTTTATTTGTTAACCTTGTGTAGATGAAACTTACAAAATGGCAAATTACAGCTTTGACTCATTTCTTGATTGGAGTTTTCATGATTGTTTCCATTAGTTCAATTTTTCGATTTGTATCCCAACGTCCAAAAGTTTGGGATTTCAGTCAAATCCTTCTAGCTTCATTGAATTATTGAGATTGAGCATTTGGTAATTAAATATTAACTTTCCAGTTTAACTAAACAGGCATAAGTGATGTTAGTAAATATTATGAATTGTCTAGGGTTCCTTATTTGCACAATCAAAGCTGGTACACGGGGGAGAGAAAATGTCTTCGTCTTCAAATGAATTCAGAAAAGACAGTGCCAGTTCGGACGGAAGGCCAAGTAGAAAAGAAGATGTTGAAAATGCTGGCAGTTAATATAAGCTTCTAAGTTAAACGTCATAATTGTTGCTAATTTTTAAGTGTTTCAGAGATTTAAAGATTTCGTTGGCCATTCGTCAAAGTTTTATATATTGAAATTGCTTTTCGAATAAAAGCCAGAAGTTTTTATCATAGCATTCGTGTTTTCCCGAATTTAATTTTTGACCAATTATTAACTGTTTACGCTACCTGTTCAATATTAATTAAAAGTCAAGTGCCATAAAATAATAATAGCGGCTAGGAAAATAATAATTACTCATCCTAATAGTAAAATTCAACTTACGTTTTCATATGAATGAGAATAATTATAAATTGACTGTCGGACTTGATATTGAAAATTTGATCAATGAGTTGTCCTTTGTGATTGGACTAATTCGTCATTACATCCGATACCAATTGCCCAATGCTGAGTGAAGCGGTAACGGAATAATTGAGCAATGCAATTATCCACAAAGCGTCAATTTTATCAATTAAAAATAACAGTATCCTGATAAACAGAGATGTTATTACTTTGTCATTACTTAATTTTATAATTACTCAATATTTGATGAATCACATTACACCTTGCCGCATTATGCAAATAATATAAAAGCAAATTGTGAGATAAAAATTGAATCAGTCTTCCAGTCTTCGGATTTTACCACCGGTATCAAAAAATACTGGGAGCTTTGATATTTGGTCATAAAGACTGGTTTAATCCAATAAATAAAATTGGACGATGGGCAGGAGTGTTTTACGCATCGTTTCACCCAAAATGAGTCGACTTGGTAACCATCTCCTTCCTATTCCTAACCTAGGTAATGTAGTTTGTTTGTAATTCGACTCATTTTGGTTTCACCGACATGTCTGGGCCATCAGCATTGGATGGATTATCTTGGCTTGTGTAATGGGGAATGGTGGGATTGGGAATAAAATTTGATCATGGAAACCATTCATGCCACTTGGACGTCTCAGTTTCTGTACATATTTGGCATCATTGGAAATACAAATGATGTACAGTGCAAGGGTCAGGCAATCCTTGATTTATGATCCTTTTACACAGGTAAATATTATCAAAGCTTTTATATGAGTGTTGTCAGAAATTAATCGAGAATTCTTTATTTCCCACCAGACTAATATTTTCTTCTCTCATTTGACGCTGTCTCTTTTGGTGGGTTTCGTTCTAACAATTTTGCTTGAGTCACCTTTTACTGGACTAATGGACTGGAGAAATTAGCGTTTGGGCGTCTTGGCGAAGGAAAAGGAAAATCTGACGTGCCAAGTACCAGTAGAAGCACAAAGTCCAGAATTTTCATTGCCACGAGCTCAAGTGCCAAGTAGCTCAAGTCCGTATTCGAACTTCAACCACAACAAAGAAAATTATGCTTAGTTTTGAATTCCACAGGGAACTCTTTGCTTGTTTTGAATCAAAACATTTTATTAGTAAATTATGTTAATAAATCATAGTCAGGCATTGCGATACAATTTTTATAAATACGAGCATTGTGCGTTTAATATTTCATTAACACCTCGGATTTTGAAATTTGGACTTTTACCCATGGCTAAAACCATCAGCAAGAATGATCAAATCCATAGTTCTGGACATTATAATACAGCAAATTGTGAGGACCGTATCCTTAGCCAGGTCCATAAAACCACCTACGTTCAAACGAATTGGTGGCATGGATCTAATGTAAATTCTGCTGTACCGATCATACAATCCAGTGGACATTTTGTCTTCCACGATGCCTAGAGAAACTTCCCCTATTCGAGCTAAGTAGCCCCATATAAATAAATATGCGAATACAATAATACTGTTGTAAATAAAACCAATTAATACGAGAAGAAGCGTCATCCGCACATGGATCAGCAATGAGGTTGTCAATATACTCAAGGAGAGACAAGAAATTAGGCTGAATGGGGCGATCAAGTCATAGACCAAGGGATACATCCATGCTTGAATTAATTGTAAGCAACGGTAGTTAAAACCCCAATCTTGTTGTGATCTGAGTGTGGATCGGGTCCAGTGATTGTTACTTAACCTTAAGAGTTTGAAATAAGCAATTGATTTTTTTTGTCGAATACGTACATCGTTGAAAAATTCTTACCGGAGTTCATTACACACTGCTACAGAGTTCTGACTGCAGAATATTCCAAATATTGCGTACGGCAGCATTGCGCCCACGTTGTGCAGAACGAAAGAAAATTCAATGATGATCAAAATCAAACAAAAACTTGTATTGAAAATAAAGCCGA
>WJEZ01003292.1:0-11161 GCA_009869925.1 Thalassaphorura encarpata
AAGTTTATTGTTGTGTACAATTATTGTAATGATTGAATGTTTGCAGGTGTTGTGGGGCTCACGATGCCCAGATATTGTCTTTTTGGTGATACGGTAAGTAGATACTAGTATTTCACTTAAATCCTTGCTCTAAACTGAAACTTCCTTCTCAGATATTTATAATCCAATAAGATTTTTGGCTTCAGAATAATAAAAGTATTTGTCTGGAAGGTTAAACCAGAATCTTACAAGGAATTACTACAATAAAGTGAATCTGTTTACTGTCTCTTCCCTTCCGATTTCTAAAGAAAGGTCAAGGGAAAATCCCCCTTCCATTAAACCAGATCTTGCTTGCTCTAAACCAAAATTAAATTCCCAGCTAATAAATTTTTTACAACTTTGCTTTGCTCTAATTAAATTATCAGGTCAACACTGCTTCACGGATGGAGTCGAACGGGGAAGCTCTTAAAATCCACATAAGCCAAGAATGTAAAGACATACTCGATAAAATTGGTGGTTACATCATAAAAGAGCGGTAAATATTCATGAGTTTATTTTCTCTTGAGACATGACAAAAGCTCAAGAGTTTTTTCGACTTTACAACTTTCTCTTTTTCAGTGGAACTGTTCATCTAAAGGGGAAAGGAATGGTGACTTCTTACTGGCTGATTGGGGCTCTGGAAGGTGCCGTTAAACCAAGTCGGGATGATCTGCCTGATCTCAAACCACTTTTTTGCAGACCGGCTGGAGGTAAAGTCAAATCCAATGTCGTTTAGTTTTGGGCCAAAACTTTCCCTTTGACTTTCACCTTAACCTTTCCATATGCCAAACATAAGCCAAACCTCTCGTGCAAATGCAATGCAATGAATAGCAATCCCAGTCCTACCCGTCCAATTCCATAGAAAGCTTTAAGATAAATTTGTACCACTGGGTCCTGGTTTATTTATTAGCATCGTCGTGTCTGTGTAGTAAAAAGTGTAGAAAGTATAAGCTTTTTAGGCTTGTCTAGAAATACCCGATTGTTGTTTTAACATTACACGTAATTAATTTTCTCAAATATTATTTTTATTTTCCTTCTAACGAAGCTTTGCTATTTAAAATTTATTTGGTTGGTTATTTTTGGGTTGTTCTAATAAAATCATCCTGATATTACTTTGGAATTAATTTGCGTTTTGTTTTGGTTGCGATTTTTTTTCTGCAAATCCAACACGAAAGTTAAAATGCTGAGTTATCACAATCCAATCTCTTTCAGGACTTTCAGGCCTTGGAGGTCTACAATGACCAATCCAGTTTCCGAAGAAGAGCCTCGCCAAAAGTAGCTGGGAGTGTGAACGTTTCTCGCCAAGGTTCTTTCTGTGCTGGACATGGAGGAGGTGGAAACAATCTGTTGAATGCCAAAGGCTCAGCTCAGTACTTGAGGCGCCCTAGCTTTGACCCTGCTCTTCTCTCGATCTCCCTTAAAAATGCTCAGCTCAATTCAGCCCTCCAATCTCCAAATAGTCTGAGCAACACTGCTGTGAATGGAGGATCATTCACGAATGAAAGTCCTAACCGAACACGAAGGAGTTCATCTGGGACTTCTGGAAATCCTTACCAAGATGATTATTTTTCAGGAGGTCGTCAACGAAGTGGGAGCGTTTGTGGTTATCGTGGCTCAGCCCCACTTCCCCCGGCTAACACTACCACAACGGTTAGAGCTGAGTGTGCAGTTACGATTGAACCACCAAGTGATTCTAGTTCTCCTCAAAGCCCGGGTAATTCCCCTGTAAAAGTTCTGGACCACCCTTCCAAGTCCAAACCACATCCGGCAAGTGCTCATGGAGGATCCCGTGGCTCTCAATCTTTGCCTGACTCACCAACTGCAGCCAATAAACATTCTCCAGATAAGAATGACCAGTCTAGTCGAAAAAAAGTAATATTTTCCCCTAGATCTAAAAAGATTTCCGTAGGCTCAGTGCGAGAGTCCAAATCCTTGGACCAGATTCCAAAAAATGAATGCTCTGCTACTGCTCCTGTCCCAATCCTTAAATCCAGGAAATTGTCAAAATCTCTTGATATTCCAGAAGACATTGATCATTTTTTACAAGAAATTGATGCAATTTCCAGAACTCAAGCTCCGGACCCAGTGTCGGTCATAAAACCAAAGCGAAGTTCTAGTTTAGAAGGGAGTGGTCAGCATCAGCAGCATGGACACGGACGAATAGATTTATTCAATCACTGTGATGATTCTTCCGCTGATGAAAGAGGGGATGAAGAATCTTCTCAATTACTCAAAGGACCTTGGGGGGATCACCCCCCAGAAGTCGTTCCAATGCATCCACATCATCCCTTTGCCTACCTCCAACATGACGAAGACTTGACAGACATTGAATCTTCGAATGAGGATGAAAATGAAATTATAGATGTTGAGTCTGGATTCCCAGAACCAGCGACTAGAGGAGGAGGTGGAGCTGGGGATTTGGCCAAATCCTTGTTGAACAATTCCAAAGGCAAAAATAAAAGAGGGAGAGAAAGTGGGGGTGGAGGAGTCAAAGAAAATAAAAAGAAAAAAGTACCAAATCAGGTGGGACCAGATCAAAAAAATAACTCCTCAGTTAGAAAATGGTTTCAAAATATTTTGAATGGGACGAGTGGGGGAAGTAGTAGTGGGAGTAGCAGTAACAATACAAATTCCAATACCCGTTTAAACAATTCAAATTCTTCCCCATCGAGTGGGGTAGTAAAAGGTGGTGATGATGGTGATATGCCCCAAGTGAAATTATTAGGAGAGAACAAACAGCAGCAGCAGCAAGAGATTAATTCAAAACCAATGAGTCGGCTTGAGAGTGAAAGTGCTGTTTGAAATCATGAAATTCTAATGCTATTATTTTTCAACTCATTCCATCCCCAGTGACCTTTGACCTCCCTCCCTTCACCACAGTGAAATTTTAAGAGAGGGAGAACTTAAGAAATAGAAATTATAAATTATATTGCTCGTAATGTATTCTTCAAAAACATGCCCTAGTCGATGTCGCTTAAAGCCCTTGCAAATTTAAGTGAGATATTCCAAGGCACAAATATAAAAACCAAAAAATATATTCCATGTATGTTGTGTGTAAACTAAATGTTTAGGCTAATCGATTTAAATTTAAATCTTTGTCCTGTGTGTTATTCTACTACCATTTGACTCAACGTGCTTCGTAATATTTTTGCTCTGAAGGTTCTTATTTATTACTCCGTTATTTTTGACATTTTTTCAACATATTTCTATTTCTTTTACGAGAAGACCTCCTTTGCTAAATTATTAAGACCCAGTGCTAATTTATCAAATGTCCAATGTTATTATTATAATTAATGTAATGTGAAGAGAAAACGCACCAAAATTTAAGGCAAGGCAGGCAGAGGCCATGCCATGTTGTGAAATGCTAAATTAAATTTAATCAATCATGTTGAAAGCGGTAACGATACATGTCAACTCGTGTCTAAACCTTCTTGTACCTGATGTCACGTCTCTCCTAGAAATCAACCATATTTTCGTTGCGAGAGTACCTCTGAATAAATATGTGGTAATTTACCTCACATGTGTAATCCAAGAATTTAATTCCATTTCAATTCTAACACACAGTAGCAGTACGAACACCATTTTTATTTATGCAAGATCGAATGATCTAATATAAAATTTTCGTAACTTTTAGTATTAAATAATGCACAGATTTACATATTACAATGCAATGAGTGACAAAGCCCGGAAAGGTCGTCGTTTTTATCATCTATTTGATAGATTGCGAAACTGTGTATATTATGTAATGCTATTAAATTACCTATACATTTTACGAAGCTCAGAAGCAACTTCCGTTTGAATCAAAGTCAGTCATTCTCGAGGTCCACGTGTGTTGCTGTTCCCTGGCATCTCATTCTGATTTTCCTTCAGTGGATTCTACAATGAAATGAGACCTACAGTAAGACCAAATTCTGATGATTGTAAAAATATTAACTTTAGTTACCTTAACTTGAATTTGGACTCTAACAATGGCTGCTCTTAACATCATCAACTTTGTCCGACGCTCGTATTCCTCACCCATTCGGAGTGATCTCTCAAATGTAACACTTCGTTGGTCAATATTTTTTGCATAAAGAATTTTATTATGAGAATCAATGCGAGCTTGAATTTGACCTTCAAGAATTAACTGCATGAGCTCATTCTCCAGGGCAGGAACTGTTGTATTGAAACTCTCTGCCATTTTATTCAAGTCTGCTGAAGCGTACGGACTAAANGCATAAAGAATTTTATTATGAGAATCAATGCGAGCTTGAATTTGACCTTCAAGAATTAACTGCATGAGCTCATTCTCCAGGGCAGGAACTGTTGTATTGAAACTCTCTGCCATTTTATTCAAGTCTGCTGAAGCGTACGGACTAAAGTACTGGATGAGTCCACGGTTTCGAATTTGATTATACAGTTTCCGCACGTGAGGGGCGAGATAAATATCAAGGAACAAATTATCCTGGGAATTAAAAATATAAATTGTGATTAAACAAATTCTTCATCTTCACGTTTGACCATGAGCAGCGTTAAATAAGACTTACCTTCATTTCATCCAAGAGTCGAAGGCATGTTGCGTATTTGGATTCGTAAAACTTGAAAATGATGTCTCGGACTGAAAACAAATGCAAATACTCGGTCTCATTTGATCTTTATCATAATGTCTATAATTATGTCTTAATTTCAATCTTACCATACGGCTCCAACTCAAGGAACAACTTGAAAGAACTAAAAAGCGAAAAAATAAAGATTAGAACATGTCACAATTTTTACTTCTTAAGATTATTGCGTTCGAGTTAGTTACCTGCTGGAAATCACATTCTTTTGTAACTCCTCTCGGTCAAAAGTAGCAAGTGCACATAAACCACCGTAAACTGCAATATTGTTCTGAGAGATCATATCTCCAAAGTTATCACAATGATCAAAATTGGCTTGGAGAAAATATTTTGCTGCAGCCTTGTATTTCTTTCCAGCTAATTCCGCCAAACCGGCAGCACAACGGAGTACGAGTAGCAATCGTGGCAGAGGCATCCTTACCAGAAGACGGCTGAGAAAAATTAAGAATTTGAAACTGAACATTCTGAGTCAAAATGTTTGTAAACTATGAACGTGATTTTACCTTTGTGCCTTCCATACCATCAGGAGTATTTTCTGCTTTTACGACAAAATTGAGTACATGTGCCCAATTGTTTAGATAAATTGACACCTACATAAATAGAATAAAACTATAAACTCATGTACCAATTAAAACTCTGCAAGTACTTATGACTTAGTTCTTATGAGTTTTTACCTTGATGACATTTAAGCACATATTGACAACGTGTTTAGCAGATGTACAATAATCTCTAGCCCGTGAGAAACACTTGAGAGCATTTGTCATATCCCCTGACTCCAAATAATGTTCTGCTAAATCATCATGTCCACGACGAATGCTTTCCTTTATAGAGTTTGACTTGTAGTTCTTAAGGTCAACATCTAATTTTTCCAATTTGAGAGCAGATTTCTTTGACTTTTGTTCAATCCATTGTACGTCCATTTGAGGTAATTCAGCTGGAGCTGCTCCACTTCCACCGGTAACATCAGGCAAAGGACAAGTTCTGTACAGAAGCACAAGTTAATTAGTTTTATATTTCTCTTAATCAAAATCCATAACTACAATTAGCATATCATTAAAAACTTACAACACAGCATCCCTCAACTTCTTATGAAGTTGTTGATACATGGAAACATTAAAAGTTGACTGCACATGTGTAATTGCCATTTTTAACGCTTCAACACGGAGAGGAGGACAATGGTCCGCAATGTGCAAAAGCCTCAATAGTCGGGCCATCCCAGTGAAGTTGTTAATGTACGCGTCCAAATCCTGCAGAAATTGACAGAAAAAACAAATTTGATATAAGCCATGCCACAATCAGCCTTAGGATAATGTTAAACTCACCAAAGTTGGATTGTTGACAATAAAAGCTTCCTCTTCCACAGCATTGTTATCATTTTCCTCTGGTGGCAAATCAATTTGCATTGGCTCCACGGCATTAAAATCCGACCCAGGCATCATTTGTTGACGATTAACCAGTATTAACTAAACTTTAAACTCTATATAATCTTTTCGTCGCTTTTTTGACGTGATTGCTTTTACCTAGTCGGTCCAAATCACAATACAATTCTCTCTTGAATAAATCCGGGAGGTCTCTCACATGTAATTTTTATTCTGACGACCAAGTTTTCAGCTAGCCAGACGACGGACCTCGTGATTTGTTTAAAATCCCATGGCGTCTTCCCACAATTTCATTTCCATGGGGCGCCTCTGTTGCTCAAACCCTTCAACTAAAAAATTCCCTTGCTCTACTTACCACTTCCACTTCTTTGTCGGACACGGACATGGGGAAATGGATACTGCATTGTGTCTAATTAACTAATGATCAAATGCACTGCACTAATTAATTTGCAAATCTTAAATAAACTTATGATAAGAGAAATTAGACATTGTTTAAGAATTAGTTTTTACATCGTTCGTTCATTTTGCCTTCTGCTGCGTAAGGGCCATGCGATTGCCTTGCCATTGCCATTGCTTACCCGGTGGTCTGCGGCTAATTCCATTCCACATTCACCGCCGCTCAGCATCCTTCATTACCCGCCTGAAGTGTGTGCGTGAATGAAGGACTTTTACTTGAATTTTATGTCTTGTCTTTTGTGATGTGATGTGATCAATCCTCTTTTTTTTCAATTTTTCAAACCATGTGAACCTACAGTCACAGTGTCGTGTAATTTTATAATTTATTGGAGGTGGATATTAAGGAGTTCTCTGTTTGAGTGAATATTTCTATAAAATAAGGGTCAGAAAGGGACAAAGTGCTACAGACGTGGACTTGAAGTCCAGCCCGGTCATTGTTGGCCGCGACCTTTGGGCATCATCCCTCTTAGAATCCATCATCAGATTTTGGGGGATGTAAAAAGGCTGGCTCGAGGGTCATCACGTGGAAGTGAGGTTACTTAAATCAGAATTTCAACAAGAGGACACACGCTACACGGAATTTTAAGCAATAAGACTTGGTTTGGAAGTTGCCAACTTAAATGTGCGTACATATTTTCTTTTCGTTGCAGCCTTAATACTATGAAAAGTATTAGTGTCCATCATCCAACTATTATGTGTGGAATCAGAGTACTGAACTTATATTTTTATTTTTATTTTTGTACAGAAAGTAGAAAGATGAAATGCGGTCGGTCTCCGGGGTTGACCTAGTGAGTGCTGCTCTTAATTCCTCCCTGTCTAAAGCTCAAAAACGGTTTAATTTTTGTAATCCGGGAAGTCTAAGCAAGAAGAAACTTAAAAAGGAGAAGCGATTGGAAAATAAGCTAAAGAGAAAGTTTGTAAGGTACAAAAGTCCATCGACTCAACCTCTCCTTTCCACAACTAGCGATAGTAGTGAGTGGAATGTATCACTGAAGGAATATAATGTTCCTGAGTTTGTACGCGTGGAAAATGAATTTTCATCCTTCATTTCAAGCCTAAAGGAAAAATACACTTGCCTTAACCCAGGGAGGAATAATAGTGCTACAAAATCTACAGTTGACAAACTGAATAATGGAGTGACTCCTTTGAGTAAGAAAGTCAAGAAAGATTATTTAAAAAACATCACACCTTGCAGTGCAACGAAGCCAATTTTGGATTCGTCGAATTGTTCTGAGAAGGATGATGATGCTGATTCTGGCCTTGGCTTAGAAATATATCCTACGACGAATAATCCCTTCTCCTACATTCAACAGTACCGTCTCAAAAGATTGGAACGAAGGAAGGAGAGAAAAAGGAAGAAGAAAGAGGCAGCCAGGCTAGAGGAGGAACAGTTGAAACTGTCCAAATTAAAAGAGACCAAGTTAAAAAAAATGAAAGATTTGCTGAGTATGAGTGAGAGTAATGGAAATAATAGTGGTGACAAAAATCAAATCGCGACTCTACCACGTCCAAAGATCACACTTTATCCTAGAGAAAAAATCATTCAAGGGTGGCAGCAAAAAGTTCATTATGGCAATGGTTTTTATAATTTGGGCAATACTTGTTACATGAATGCAACACTTCAAGCTCTCTTTCATACGCCTGCATTTGTCAATTGGCTGTTGAATGATGCCGAACATCAACAAAAATGTCGATCCAATAGTAAGAAATCCCTATTTTTTACTGTAGGGCAGCTGATTTCATATTAATTAGTCGCTCTTAACACTTTGACGTATATTCATTAAGCCTCTGTCTTGTTAAACTTTTTAATATTTTTTATCCTGGTTTGACCAGCCTCTCTAAAAATCAATTCAAGAGAGGAAAAAGTTGAAAACCCAAATTAAGTTTGTGAATATTAGAACTATTTGTCGATTTATTGAATGGCATAGCTTATTGGAGTTGGATACATTCCTGACCATGAAATTTATGTTTTTAGGTATGGCCGTGCAGAATTGTTTGGTCTGTGCTATGCACAGCACATTAAAAGATTCCTTGAATAGGCATAGTGGAAGCATAAGACCTATACAAATCCACAATCGACTAAAATGTAAGCTGTTTTTTTTTTTGAAAAAATGTCATGCAATGATGGATAACTCAGAGTAATTTTGACTAATTTATTTTTGAATCGTAGCTATTTGCAAGCATTTTCATCACTGCAGGCAGGAAGATGCACATGAGTTTTTAAGGTATCTACTGGAATCGATGGAACGGTCATATTTAACTGCAATAAATGCACTTAAGATTGACAACAGATCCAAAGAAACTACACCATTAGGACAAATTTTTGGTGGCTATCTGAGAACTGAAGGTATGGAATACAGTTTTTGACTCGACTGGATAAGTATTTATCAAATTAGACTTATGATATTTAATTTGATTTCAGTCACCTGCCTCAAATGTAACTATATATCTACGACATTCCAACCTTTGGCTGAGTTGCAATTAGATATTCGACATGTGACTACTTTAGAAGACGCGATAAACAATCATTTTAAGAAAGAAAGGTAATTTTAGTTCGAAATTGTCGTATTTAATAGTGAAAGTGAAATTAAATTGACTTTAATGAATATTTCATTCTCATGTTAGACTTGACAATAACGACTATAAATGCGAGAAATGTCATGCAATGAGTCCTGCAACAAAACAGTTTTCTCTGGAAGTCCCACCGATAGTCCTATGCCTTCAACTGAAACGATTTACATTATCTGGGGGAAAAATTAGTAAACCAATTCATTGTAATCAGCGACTCAATATGAATCGTTTTCTTCATAAATCCCTTCGGGAGAACCATGCGGTAAGTTGAAAATTTGAATGTGCTGAAGGTTCTTTGTAATTCAATAACTGTAATTTTATTCGTAGAATGTCCAATATCGATTGGTTGGATTAATTACTCATATTGGATCATCACCAAATTGTGGACATTATACTGCAATCGCAGAGACCTCGACTGGAACTTTTTACCAATTCGATGATAGCCTTGTTCGCCCAATCCCGATAAATGTAGCATTAAATACGGACGCCTACGTAATAATATATGAAATGGAGTCTACTCCACAAGCGTTGAAATCTGGAAATCATTCCGATGGACATTCCATCAATTTTAAAAATGGAGTTGTACCAAATGGAATCAAACCGAGTTCTACGATAACTAAGCCCACATCCGCTTCGCCAACGTCTCCATTTGAACATAAAAAAATAGTTGGTCCACTCTTAAAGTCAAATATCCTTGAAAATGGAAATGGGAATGGATTTGTCAAGTCCACAACTCCTGTTCCGACTAAACCAAACGGGTTGGTCAATGGTTTCACTTCATCTCTCGCTGGACTTCCCACGAAAGACAGGTTAGCTCTCAAACTTTTTCTTGTCTCTTGCAGAACTTATAAATTCTTAGCAGTAGTTCAGAATTCTCCTAATTAACTTAGCCAAACCAATTTATAAATCGTGTGCTTCAAAATAAGCATATGAGACTCTGGTTTTGGGAAAATAAATTCAATACTAATATCCTCCTAGCCAATCTGAAGCTCTCATAGTTGATCAGGGTGGAAAGGTATTGTACAAGACAAAAGTAAATAATTTAGATATACGGAGATTTTTTGTCAGTAATCAGAAATAGTTTGCCGATTGTTATTCAAAATTTATAATTTATGAATTTTCAGGACTCCGGTATCTTTTAATTTGCAAAAGCCGACTGCCGTTGGAACTGCCGGAAATCTAAATCCAAAAATAGTTTTTAAGAATCCAAATGCTGTCTTGCCGAGTGCATCTACGTATCTAGGGCCAGCAGCCCGTGCTAAACCTTCAACAGAGTCTGTAAGTGCTGCAGTAAATTATTTTTTTACGAGTAATCAAAAGATACTGGTAATCATGTTAATAACGTCCTCACTATAATGTAGTCTCAGAATTCACTGGTTCAACCTGTCCGTCGGGATTTAACTACTGGATTGGAGAAAAGGCCAACAACTTCAGTAGCTTTTCCCTTAAGACCGTTTCCTGATTCTTCACATTTGGGCATCAAAAAATTGAATACGGTCACGACTTCAACACTTGGAGTTAAACCAGTTGTCTCTGTTAAAATTAACCCAGAACGTCCCTCCAAACTAGTCGCTTACGATTCAGATGATGATTCTGATGAACCTGCTACAGAAACTGCCGAGAAGAAGGAGCCCTCACCCCCAGCCAAGAAACCGACTCCCCCGCGAAGTCCAACGATGCGCCCCAACAGCCCAGCCAAAAAGTTATTTCCCATTTTTAACAAATCCCCTGGAATTACGAGTTGGAGTGGTTCTGAGAGTGAGAGTGCATTAGCCAATGCCTTAGCTGCAAATAGAAAGCGTTCATTTGAGAAAAGCAAAGAGGATCTTCATAATGAAGAGTTGGATGCTGGAAAGGTACGAAATTTTTATAACATTTTTTATATTGTAGAACTTAATCTAACTTGCAATTGGCGTGTATAGTATCTTCATTTTTTACCGAATTTACCGAATATTACCGAATACTAAAAGAGAACCGGATATTTTTCTATTTTAGGCGAAAAAGTCCAGAAATTCCAAGTCGAGGTCTCCAGTTAGAGATAGAGAATATCAGCGCAGTCAAGACAAGGACAAGTCAGGAAATGGGACCAGTCCTGCCAATAAGTTCCAACGGTTTGAGGATAATCGACGCTCAGTTGGT
>WJEZ01003293.1:0-11159 GCA_009869925.1 Thalassaphorura encarpata
GGGTTTTAAATTATTTTGTATATCCAATCGGTGATTGTTCCGGTAGTGAGAGATTTTGGAAACTAAATCAATATTAATACAGAAACATATCACTTTTTTAATTTTCACAGAGGAAGCGATGACAATCATTGAAGCTGGTGGATTTTCTGTGAATTATCAAAAAATTTCAAATTTTGAGCAAGTGATTGTCCCTGGGATTCATATCCTTCCAAATATGATTACACTAGCTCGTGTTGGTCGGAAAAATTACCACGTTATTAAGTGGAACCCTTAAACAATATCATCGGCTTGGCTCTGTTCGTTTTTAACATGTTAGATCAAGTCATGTTATTATTTCCTAAAAATAATATTACTGAGGACAAAAAAGAATATTACAATAAAAATATATTTTACAGGACTTCACTGGATAAAATTTGATTTTTATTTATTAAAGCTTCGTAATAAGAATTTTATTCTTGTGGCTGAACTCAATTTCAATTTCAGCCAGAGTTTTTCCTTTTGTCTCTGGCACAAAGGTCAATACGAATAATACTGAAATCGCTGCACAAGCTCCAAACATCCAAAACGTCCACTGGGGATGAATAGTATGGATGAGTGTAGGGAAAATATAAATCGTAACAAAAACTGCCAAATGATTCACGAATGAAGAAATTGAGCAGAGATAACTACGAGCATGAGATGGGAATATTTCTGACATGATAAGAAATGGAATTGGTCCAAATCCAATGGAATACGAAGCAATAAAAAGTGACAAGCATCCAATGGGAAACCAATGGGATAAATTTTGAATCAAATTCACTGCCAGTCCTTCTCGTAACAAATAAAAATAAGTTCCCATCATTCCATGAGAAATTGTCATTAAAATTCCGGACCAAATCAGCAAGACTTTTCTCCCGGAACGGTCAATCAGAGGAAGTGAGACAAAAAATGCAATGAATTGCACAGCAGCCACAATCAAGGCTCCGATGCTCGGATCTAAATATGTATTTCCCTCGGGAAGTAAGGGTAAGGAATCTTCAAGAATAAGTGTCAAATAAAATATGACACAGTTTGCACCAGAAAATTGTTGAAATAGCATTAGTCCAATGGAAATGAGGGCTGGGAACCAAATTTCCTTGCGCGTAAATTTTCTTAAAACGCTTTCGTGATTTTTGTCTGATTCTGAGTTTGATTTTGCTACGACACTTCCAATGCTATCCATTTCTGTCCGAATCTCTTCTGCATTCATTCCTGTCCCCGCCCGTAAGGTCATTAAGGATTTTAACGCATCTTTCTCCCGATTTCTTAGCAAGAGCCACCCAGGAGATTCAGGTATTGTAAAAGTGATAGAAAACAGAATGAGCGGAAAGGCTGACATGATGAATGCCAATTCTCTCCATTCTAGATGTAATGTTCCACCCGCAAATCCAATGAGAACACCAAGGGCTAACATCATTGGTGGTAAAAATCCTAAAGTCCCACGAACTTGAGCCCTTACACATTCACTCACGTAGACTTGAGAGGCAGGGGTAGCTAGCCCAGCAGCAAATCCTGTGCTCACCCTACCAGCTAAAATCATCCAGACTCCATTCGCAGTTCCAAGCATTATCCAACCTGCAATGAATGGGATTGTGAGAATTACAAGAGTTTTTTGTCTACCACAGAATTGAAGCAAGGGCCCTGCGACAATCGTTCCAGTGAAAGAAGCTAAAGGTGGGGATGAGGCTATCCAGGAAATTAATTCCTGTGTGGAAAGACTAGTCGAGTTTAGTAGTCCGATTTCTTCTCTCATGGAAGCCAAGGCTGGTGAAGTGTAGGATCTGAGGAGTCCTGTGCACAAGAAAGATGCAGCTGCGACTAGTGCTGCATAAACTTCTAATTTTGGAAGTTTCTCATTTATGGTGCAGACCTTGACCTTTGCAGTAGTCGCTGTTTCGTTTAATTCCTTATTCCTGCAGAAAATGGGATGATTAGAAATTAATTCAAATTCAATTTTATAAAAAAGCAAAACTCACCCCATTTAAACACAGAATCAGTGCATTTGTAGAGTTAAACTTTTCCTTGCAACTTTCTCAGGAGAAGAACCTCAACAAACTAACCATTTTATTTATTGCATTAGTTCTAGTTCTCAGAAAGTTTTACAAAAAATCAACACGTCTAGTCTGGAATTTTAGACGAGCACGCGAGCTTCAACCTGTCAATCGGTCTTTCTATTACTTAAAAAAATTACACATAGCAGGATGCATCTGTGAATCGTGCCAGTCCTCTCGTGGGAATTTTTATCATTTCTCCAGTCAGGACAGGGCAGATAAGTTTTTTAATGTGTGCTCATTAGCAAGAACAATAGGCAGGAAGAATCTGTAGGTTTGCTTGTCCTAATATTTGTAGAGTTAAACTTTTCCTTGCAACTTTCTCAGGAGAAGAACCTCAACAAACTAACCATTTTATTTATTGCATTAGTTCTAGTTCTCAGAAAGTTTTACAAAAAATCAACAAGTCTAGTCTGGAATTTTAGACGAGCACGCGAGCTGCAACCTGTCAATCGGTCTTTCTAATACTTAAAAAAATTACACATACAGCAGGATGCATCTGTGAATCGTTCTCGTGGGAATTTTTATCGTTTCTCCAGTCAGGACAGGGCAGATAAGTTTTTTAATGTGTGCTCATTAGCAAGAACAATAGGCAGGAAGAATCTGTAGGTTTGCTTGTCCTAATTCTGATTCTTGAGACACGGCAACGGCACGTGCTCTACGTTCATAATGACTTTATATGTAATTATCTATCTTCATGTGCCTAACAAGCAGTTCCACGTCATTACACCTCGAGCAAAAGCATCTTGAACAAAAGGACCCCCTGGTCATTGCACCTCGGACGCTTTCCCGAATCATTCTTTTATTCAAGACTCATAATTTGTAACAGGTTAATATGTTTAAGTGTAACAGATCAACAGATGACAGGTTTCTTACCAGGTGTAACATGTTGGTAACAGGTTTTGTAACAGATATTAAGGTGATTTTGTTCGATGCTTTTGCTCGAGGTGCATTTGTCCAATAATGACTTTATATATGTAATTATCTATCTTCATGTGCCTAACAAGCGGTTCCACGTCATTACACCTCGAGCAAAAGCATCTTGAACAAAAGGACCCCGTGGTCATTGCACTTCGGACGCTTTCCCGAATCATTCTTTTATTCAAGACTCATAATTTGTAACAGGTTAATATGTTTAAGTGTAACATATGACAGGTTTCTTACCAGGTGTAACAGGTTGGTAACAGGAACAGGTGACAGAACAGACAAAGGTGATTTTGTTCGATGCTTTTGCTCGAGGTGCATTTGTCCGAGGCACCTTAACATCGAGTTACATTGACAGAGGTGTTCTTTTAAAAATCAATGAAACCCAATGAATTGTCAAGGGGAATGATTTTGCTTGTTTAGATTATTGCTACTTTATAACTCTGTCCATTATGCAGCTGAAACTCATTTATTCCTTGATTTCTGAATGCAATCAGATTAGTTTGGTTTTAATTTGCAACAGCTGACTGAGAAATCAAATTAATAAGAGTTATGATGGAAGAAGTAGGAGCATCATTTAACTCACTCCCTGAAGAGGTAACAACGCGTAAAATTATTTTTTGAATCAATGATAGGCTATTTTACCGTATGTAATTCTAAAATGGATTTAATAGGTTGCCCTAATTATATTTGGTCGTGTCTCACATGACGAAAGAAAGAAGTCTAGACTTGTGTGTCATCATTGGCGTTTCCTTTTGGACAACAACTCTCGAAAATATTTCACGTTTAAGCTTGAACTAAACGACAAACTTGGTCACCCAGACCTAGAAGCTTTCATTACTACCGATTTGACGTTGGATCATGTCAAAATGGAAAAGTTGACTTTATTAATTCCAAATGATAAGGATCCTCTTCCAAAATTCAGAATAGGAGTTCTTGGATCAGACAATTCAGCAGAAAATGTAGCGAGGTTTTTGAAATGGTGTGAAAATTCACAATTTCTGAAAATCAAAAAGTTTTCTTTGGCTCAAATCACTCAAGCTGAGCTTTCTAAGGCTATTCATCAAGAGGTTCCTTGGAACTCAAGAAGACTTTCTTTGAGTGTATGTAAATAATTTTTTTTGATAAAACTATATCAGCAAATACTACATTTAAATACATACATACTTAATTTCTACTATTCTTATGATTAGATATATCGTCCGAATGAAAAAACAATTGAAGGTGGAGATAATCATATCCTGAATTCCACAATTTTCTTAAAAACGATCACGTTGGGGAATCTTGTGACATTTGAATTTAAATTCAAAGACAATAATCAAGCGAAATCTACGGAAGAAATACTTGAGCTTCAGAATTGTTGCTTAAGCTTATATGAATTCTTGGCCAATCATGCCAAATCCTTGAAAATTCTCCAAGCTGCCATTATTAATGAGGTCTCGGACTCTGACTCTGACGTCTACAAATTCAGTATTCCTGAAATTCCTTCTGACATGAAGGAATCAATTCGTGCAAATCTGCGGCTGAACAACTGTACGTTAGATTTTAAAGGGGTTGAACAAATGGAACGATTGGGTAAGAATGTCATTGACCATGTAAGATGTGACTTGACTCATCCTAAAAAATCTACACTTAACAGTTATTCCTGAATTATTTGGATCTGAACTCAAGGAAATTAGTCTAACCTTAGATTACTCGGAACTTGCCTATAAATCGGGTATTGAAATGTAACTAAATAAATATTTTTAATTTTATTTAACTTTCAATTTACTAAACAGATACTCTAAAATCTCGTGAATTAGTCAAAACTAAGGGTCTAGTCTCAGATACTCAAAATCCAATAGCAGAGATAGAGAGAATGTCAAAATTCAATGAAAATATGGAAAAAATATTTCGGGCAAATGGAAAATCACTTCAGAGAATACGTATTAGCAGGTTACCAATTTTGAACTTCCAGTGGTTCGAAAATTGTTCTTCACTAGTGCAGTTGATGATTTTTGGTCCTTCTAAAATACAAGGATTTGCTTCTCCACTTACATTTCAACCCAGCTCCGCAACACTTCGCTGTGCCATGATTTACTTTTTAGATAATGTGGATTTGACAATGTTTCAAAAGTGTTTAAAATTGGAATCACTCTTAGTTTCGTGTGATGTTAGTGCTGGTACTGTATTTGAGCAACTACCACCTCAACGAAATCCTGCAATGAGCTTGAATAGTCTGGAATTGTATAGTGGGAGTGGGGGACCAAATAATTCTTGGAATCATCAAATTCAAGAAATTATAAATCGCAGTGGAAATACTCTCCAATTTCTAGATTTAGACGTGTCGGGTGATTTTACTCTGAGAAAATGTAATGCCTTAATATTCATGAGTCTTCACGGAAGTGGGCTTGAAGCAAATCTTGGAAATATCTTTACTGGCTGTTCTTCCCTGAATTTCGTACATTTGCGTCAACTCGATATTTCAATTAAGCCTGGGGATGAATTGCTTATATCTGGGATAACTGAGAATATGAATAATCTTGAGATGATTAAAACTTTAATGGAGTTCTCAGTTCCGCTGATTCAGACGTTTTTACAAATGCCAAAAATGAAGAGGATCGGTTTCAGCTATCAACCAGCTTTCGAGGAGGCTCTTGATGAATTTATTGAGCAGAATCCACAATTAGAATGTTATGGGACTGAAGAGTGTATGAATAAGTATTTTGAAACTAAAACTTATCTTTACTGGATTATTGTAGCTCCAATTCAACCAAATTTTAAAGAATTGGAGAGTTATATTTATAAACATTTTTTTACAATTCATTAAATAATATCTAAACCATTTTGGTGTAGTTAAGCGAGTGGTGAAAAAAGCTAGAAAATAAACTTGGTGAACTAATCTAAAAGTACATTTTTTTAAACTTTTCGCGTATGTAGCCCCTTGCATGCAACGACTCAAGTTTTATCTTGTCCGTTTCCACCCAGAACGTAACCCTAGGCAGACTTGGCTTCTAAATATTGTTTACATTTTTACCATACACTCTTTTACAATTTTTTTACACGTTTTTCCTCCTAATTTTAATGTCTGATGCCGGATAAACCGGATATAATCCACTGTTATGTATTTGATTATATTGTTAGTTCAAGACATTTAGGGTACGCTAAAGCAGAATGATTAGCAAGGCTAATCTTGAAAGTTCGAACCTGAGCAAAGGTGAACTCACGGACATGGTCCGCTTTATGGAAGCTAATCCTAAAGAAATTTCCAAATACAAGAAAATTGAATCTAGATCTAAATTGAATCTTACAAAGATAGCAAAGAAAGATAAATCAAAAGGAAATCTTAGGAATGATGACCGTGAGCAGTCAGTTTGTTCAATTGAAATCCTGGCAAGTCGCACACAAGTCAAATCTGGGTTGTTAGTAAAAATATAAAAAATATTTCAAGTATTTTTGAAATTTAAAAATTAATTTTAATGTAATTAATTTGTATAGATGTGCGGGTTGTTGCCCCAAAAAGAATAAACGAGCAAAGATGGAAGAAAATGCAATAAGGTTTTTTTTTATTATTTTCATACTGGAAAGCCTCAATCAGGAATAATTTTCCATAGACTTTATCCAATTTTGCAGTCAATGGGCAAAAAAATATTGCCGAAATCCTGAAGATCTCTTTGGCCTGATGAAACTGACCACAGAGAACATTCGTGGATCATTAGATAAACTCAAGAGCCTTAGACGATTGCTCCTTTATGAAAATGACCCTGATGCAGAGGCTCAAGGGCTTAGCCGAATCGGTGGTCAGATATGGCTCCTTACATTTGCTGTCCAACATTTGATAGACCCAGAACATTTAGTTAAGGATTTACCCCACGAGCTTCTCAAGATTCGTGTGATTTATCAAGAGATTGGAGCCTCCTCTCAACAATTTCTTCTTATGGGAGAAAAGTTTTACGCCAAAATTGATGAGATGAGAGACACTAGCATTGCGATCATTAAAAATTTGCAAAAGTTATTGAGAGGTCAAGGACTTGATAATCCATTCTTAAGACGGCCAGAGAATTTCTATAGAAAACACAAAGTTATCTCAAGACGAAGAGTTGGGCAACAAAAAGATTTTAATCTTGACTCTGACCAGTCGATCGAGAGGGTCGATGTGGACGAAACAGGAACATTTCAAGTTCATTGGACTCCGCTTAATATCGTATACAAAGGTAAAATATAAATAAAACCAAAATATCATCATAATCAGGTCAGGCTACTTTTTTCTGACAGATAATTCCGAGGATAGTTGGAAAAATTTTGCCTTCATCGGCATTGAGCAGAAATTATCAATCTTCAAGGAATTTGCCAAATCTTGCCTTGCATTTTTAGAAACTTTGATTCAGAAATTTTCTTGTGAAACGACAAACATTCTGAGCATAACGATGTCTGATTTTAGCTCTGAGGACATTGCAACGACCCTTATCTATGTGACTGGAGGAATATTAAATTTTCTCGAAGAAGGAAACTGTAAAAAATATTTCAAACCCTCATCTTCCTCTTCAAGTCGAAGACAAGCCCAAGAATTAAGCAAAATTGAACGTTGGAGTTCATTCTTGTGAAACGACGAATATTTTGAGCATAACGATGTCAGATTTTAGCTCTGAGGACATTGCAACGACCCTTATCTATGTGACTGGAGGAATATTAAATTTTCTCGAAGAAGGAAATTGTAAAAAATATTTCAAACCCTCAACTTCCTCTTCAAGTCGAAGACAAGCCCAAGAATTAAGCAAAATTGAACGTTGGAGTTCAATCCTTGTAGATTTCTGGTTGCAAATTGATTTTCTATATGAAGTGACCTATGACCTTACGCTGTTGATTGAAGAATCCAGGGATGCTGTGCGCACTTGCTATGCATACACAGTCAATTTTTATCATTGGAAATTATGCGATTTTGATGATTTTGACCCGGCGACCAAAACTTCAGCTTATAAAAGGGACATGAAAAGAATTCATGATTTTATTACTAGACTTTTGAACCATCGAAGCTACTCGGATGCAGCCTTATTTTTATCATTGGCTGATTTTACTTCTTCGGTTTATCAAGACATTTGTAAAAGACATGAAGTCGAGGCAAATGGACAAGGAATGCGGATGAAATTAGAGTAAGTCTTAAAATAAATATTTCTTCATGGTTTAAAACTTTGATTGATTTTCTCAGGCCTCATATATTCGATGAACCGAGTGAAACTTGGGGATTAGTCTCGGACGATCATCCAGAAGTGGTTGAAGAAATAATTCGTGACAAATAAGGAATTAATGTAGTAAGAATAAAATTTTGTTCTTGTACTTGTTCTTTTGCTCCATTTTCAATTTGGACTGGTCAGGCTAAGTTTTTCATCAGGCTGTATTCCCATTGATATTTTCGGTCATAATTCAAATAGTGTTAAAAACTCCAAGTTCATAAATAATTCGCACTAATATCTGAATCTGATCATCTCCAGGTCACTTCGTTGTCAAATATTTCTCATAATTTGTTCAAGATGACCATTTGGCACGTTCGTATAATTCTAAATCAGACTTTTCTACTTACAAGGGGATATTATTCGGTGTAACACGCCGAGTAAAATTTCTTTTGGAGATCAGGTCAACCTTCCTTATCATTACTGTACAATATGAGCTATCTGTCTAAAATAAAGCGTCTAAGATACATTTTCATAAATCCAGTGACCCTAAACCCAGTAGCTACCTAACCCAAAACACATCCTTAAAATTTCCTAAAATGGATTTAAGTACATTTGTTAAAAATCTATTTTATACTGAAAATTTAGATCATATTCTGAATAAGCTGTACTGCTAGTACTGCTCTAGCACTAGAACTCGAAGACCAGATAATAATATTCATGATTAAAATTGTTTTTGTTGATTTATATGAGTTCCGTCCGGTTTCAGTGCAGTCACGAGGCTAAACAGTCAAAGTCAAAGTCCAGTCTCTAATCATTGTTGTAGGTTGATTTTGACTTTGACACACCTCCAACTTACATACTAGTTGTTTGTGCAGTAAAGATTTATCATTTTAGATAGGAGTGTTAATAATCAAGGTGTGCAGTAAGCAGTAAAGGTTATTTCAGTTTAGTAGGTTAAACTATACTAGAATAACAAGGCCAACTGGAACTAGAATTAATCATTGCATTTTTGTACTTGGCCTAAGCATGAGTGACTCTATCGCTCTAGCTTTGCTAGTGATTCTAGGGGCTATTCTATTCCATTTGTTAATCAAACGCATAACTTTTTTGAGAAAATTGCCACCAGGTATGGTTTTTTTAAATTGAATTCATTTAAAGACAATTAATTTGATATTTAATTAGGACCATGGGGTTTACCAATCCTCGGCTCCATGCCGAGTTTACTCAGCAAAAATGTTTTTGCAGAATTTGAGAAATATCGCCAGAAATACGGAGATGTATTCTCAGTCAGACTTGGCGATTTCAAGCAAGACTAAACCTGACCTTGACCTGACCTTAAGCCAAAATCACAAGATCTATTTTCTATTTTTAGCTGTATTGTGCTCAATGGACACAAGTTGATTCANGGCGATTTCAAGCAAGACTAAACCTGACCTTGACCTGACCTTGAGCCAAAATCACAAGATCTATTTTCTATTTTTAGCTGTATTGTGCTCAATGGACACAAGTTGATTCAAGAGGCATTCCGTCGGGATGAATTCCAGGGTCGCCCCGATATAGAATTCTGGAAAATCCGTAATGGAGGCAATAAAAATCGTGGGATTCTACTATGTGATGGAAATCATACATGGAATGAGCAGCGGAGATTTGCTTTGAAAAATTTGAGAGATTTTGGTTTTGGGAAGGAAAGTATGGAAGGACTATTGCTACATGAGCTACAGGAATTTCTGAAGCATTTAGAGTAAGTGCACAGTGCAAAGTACAACCAGATCCAGGTTTTGAAGGTTAACTAAAAAGATTGAAGCAAAACATTTATTGGACTTTATCTCCAGTCCAAAAGGCATAGTCATAAATCCGATTGGATTATGCATGTAAAAACGAGTTTTTTTATTGCAAGTGATTTGCATGCCTGCTTACTGCTACTGCTTAGCTCTAATAGGTTTTGTATACATTTTTCAGGACGGAAGTTGGAAAACCGGTGTACTTGAAAAATATTTTTAATGCATCTGTGTTGAATTCGCTCTGGTTTATCTTGACAGGTGACTCTTATAGTTTTGATAAGACTAAATTATAATGTTTTGTTATGATACACCAGTGATTGATATTTTGACAGGTCACCGCTTTGACCTTGATAATCCAGAATTTAAGAAAGTTATTTCTTTGCTCACATCGTAAGACACAATAGCCGTGTTAATGGGTGAATTTTTCAGTTTTAAATTGTCCTTCTTTCTTTATTGTAATTTTCATTAGAAATGTCAAAGAATCTGATCTTGTTGGCCCTGCTTTTTGGTTTCCATTCCCTGCCAAGTGGAATATTGTCGCCAGAGGAAAATGGAAACTTTTCCAAGAAGCTTTAAAAGAAATTTTGGGAATAATGCAACAACAAGTCGACAAACATGTGGATAATTACACTGAGGGAGACTCTAATGATTTTATTGATGTTTACCTCCAGCAAAAAAATAAGAGTGCCCCCAACTCCAGTTTTTATGGACAGGAAGGAAGTACGATTAGTAGCCATTAACATTGGATATATCTGATTTTTAATATTTACATTTCATTGTGATTTCTTTAGTGCAAAATTTGATTTACACCCTATTCGACCTGTTTGTGGCTGGAGCTGAGACTACAAGTACAACTTTACTCTGGTCACTTTTGTATTTGTCAAAAACTCCCAAAGTTCAAGAAAAACTTTTTGCTGAAATTAATTCTGTTATTGGAAAAAATCCAGCGAGTCGGGAAGACAAGGCTAGGTAATGCATTAGCTTCTGAATTTAGTTTTCCATAATCTTCTTAATTTATTTGTTATGTAAGAATGCCCTACACTGAAGCTGTGCTCAACGAAGTTCATCGTCACTCTTCCCTTGTACCTTTAAGCGTTTTTCATAAAATGATGGAAGATACGAGTAAGAAATGCCTAAATTTTCCATAAAAGTTAGTACAGACTAATTATATTTGTTATGGCAGAATTCGAGGGACATTTTTTCCCAAAGGATACTGTGATTTTTGCAAATCTTTA
>WJEZ01003294.1:0-11154 GCA_009869925.1 Thalassaphorura encarpata
TTGGACAAGAATTGCGACTTGTAGAGCGCGTACGGACGGACGGACAGAAGAAAAACATAAGCTGGTCAGCCAGCTAATAATGAGTGACTAGAGTTTCTTATTAGTAATTAGTGCGCAAACAAGGTAATTGACACACAAAGGAAGGAAGGGTTGAGAACAAGTGTACTTTTTCACTAAATCAATTCTATCAAATTAATATATTCAACCATATTTATTTTAGTTATATTAGGCCAACGAATGCCAATGTGAATATTGAAACAAGAACAACCAGGTCGGGTTAGTGGCTAATAGAATATGAGTCCATTATGAGCAGCTAGTATTCACGACAACAATTCGTGGTGTTGATCTCTCTGTGACACCACACCAAGGTCACCCTCACCGCACGCTCAGCAACTCGTCAAGTCATTAATTATACCTCATGCGTGTAATTAATGAAGTTAAGGTAATAAATAAATTGATTATAATAATTAGCCGTAAAATGAAATCCCTAATGAAGTCGTATTATGCCTATCTACTTTCTCCGGAACTCATCAATTAGGTACCTATCCAAATAAATTAATTAATACTTAATAAGACGGACAAGTGCGTCGTTTTGTCGGCTCGTCGTGTGTATGCGTGAGCAGACATAGTTGGATCTAGTGAACTGGCTTCTCTTCCGAGACTGTAGGACAGATTTTTATAAATGATAGTTTAAAATGTTTGACGAATGGTTCGATGTCTGCATGGTATGGCGATTTACCCTACATGGGGCGGGTAGTTTCCGTTCTTTCTATATGATAATGCATTTCTTATCATGCTGATAATGCACGCCACTAATGTCTGCCAATTTTTTCTGACTCCACCAATATTTGAATTTCCAAAATCCAGCCAGATGTTGATGAGATATAACAAAAGATTGGATGGCAATGCCTTAGCATGGCCAATGGTTCTGAATGGGAACAAATTGACTATTGACCCCGAAATGGTGCGAACATCGTTGCGATGTCGCCGGTATTCAAAAAGCAATGGGAAGATGTGACTGTAGAAAAAGGGTTAAAGATGATGAGGCCTGGTAATGTAAAAATAGAGTATGTGCCAAATGCGGAGTTCGGCAACGAAGAAATTTAACGAAAATATTTTATTGTAGAAATTAATAATAATTAAAACTTTTGCGTTTGCCAGGCAGAAATAAGAAAGCAAGAGGAGAAAAAAATAGAAATAAAAAGTCACGGTTAATTAACTTGACTTTTCTTCAGTGTTTTCCCGGTTACTTGTGAAGAAGAAGAGCGGTTAGCATCCGAAAGCTTAGTGTTTAAATAAAAAAAATTTACCAAAATTGCCATCAGTAGTTCTAATGTTTTTTTTAATAAATCTTATAAATATAATATACATTCAATATCCGAAATTAAAGTAGAGTCGAGCTATACGTACACGCCTTTTCTTCACAGACTTCAAATAAATTAAAAAATAATACTTCGATTTTGCCTTTGCCTTTCCTGGGTTCATGAATTGTAAATGGATTAATGCTTTTACTCTTTAATCAATATAACTGCTAGGAGATGGAAATTTCCAAACTAACATTCAGTTTTCTCCGACAATCTGAGCCGGGTGTATCTGAGGAGACCAAGTTCAATATGTTTTCTAAAGAAACATTTTCTCACCTCATCAGAATGCTAAAAATTGCAAACTATGTACATTTAATTCCATTCAAGTGGAATGATTCTACGCAAAAGTTAGAATTATTATCAAACACACAGACAAACGAGTCAAGAAAACATCAAATAGGAGTTCTATCTCATGTTGCGTATTTCCTGTTTTGTCAACCAATTTGCATTTGGCATTTATGGATAACGAAATTCGATTTAGGGCACACGATTGTCCTCCTTATTTTGTTAATGATTCACGCCATACAACTTGGTTGCCATATTCAGATCATTTTATACAAGGAAGACTACGTCCAACTGCTGAATTCAGTCTTGACATTAAATCAGAAATTGGGTAAGAGAAAAGTCGAATATATTATTGTGTACCGAGTTTTCAATGTAAGGAACAAGTCACGTGCATGATAGGTCCATTCATATACAATCCAATTCAGTCAGGATGCAAAAACATTGGCATAGAGTTTAACTTATTCTCAATGATGCCAATTTATTTAACATTACTGCATCAAAAAAAACCTAAAATCGATGTCAACGGGTTTACAATCTTGACTGAATTGGACTACTACCTAGTATTACCTAGAGCTTTGCTTTCTCACATTACCCCAAGTAACCAATAGTGTTAATTATTGATTTCATAGCATTATTGCTAGTAGCGGCAAGTTGAAAGTTAATGGCTCCATAATATATGAACGACCCCAACATGTGCACTTGGCTTTATCTGAAATGACAAAAGTATTGCTTTTTTTTCCCTTAGTGAGTTTCCACAAAATCAAATCAAATGGAAAGGATGGAATGGAAGCGTACATAAGATACTTGGAAGTAACGCTATACTTTTTCGCAGTCATTTGTCCAATGACTGCTTATTTATCCATACAAAATATTCCCCTCCTTCGACTCTGGAGAATGGATGCCATTCTTGCAGATGCTTTGGTATCACTTTTATTAGCAATCTGGATGGATTCAACAATACCATTAGTGTGCTCCGTAGCTTACATTGTGTTTTTATACTTGAATTCATGCTCAAAATGGATGTCTCTTAACAAAGGGAAGAAAGTGGGGGAAATGCACACGATTTTTAAAATCCAACAATTTCTACACTATCGTTTTGTCCGTATTCATTGTATAGCTGCTCAAGTAGCAATCGTTTTATTTGTCATTTACCTAACACTTTCTCTTTACACTTTAATCAAAGGAGCTGGAGTTTTTCTCCTCAGAAGTGTCTTTTGTGTGTTAGCTATTATATTTGTTCTTATTACAAATTCTTTGATTAATATGTGTAATCGTTTTACTGGTGCTTCAAGAAACTATCGACAAAGTATTTTGGTTTATAGTGGTCCAGAACAACTCTCAACTTTGGAGAAAAGGCTCATACGTTCGTACCCACCTTTGCCATTTAAATTTGGAACGTGGCTGATAGCGAAGGCGACTTTTCCTAAAATTATGACCTTCTGGGTAGTTAAGAATTTAATAAGACTATTACTAGCCTAGTCTCACTGTACATGTACTCCAAAATATTCATGCTTATTGATTATAGTATTAATTATGAAAAACATTAGGCTACGCTGTAGAAGCTATTGATCCAACCTTACAATAAAGAAATAAAGTCTTAATTTCTTTGGCTTTACCTACGATGAAATAATTATTACTATGAAATCATGAACTTAAGTATTAGCTACATAACTTCCAAACTCACAAAAAAGTTAGTTATTGATTAGCTTAATTTTACTAAATGTTGGTCTACCTTGTGGAATAATAATCTTAGTTTCGCTTTAGACAGAGTCAAACCAACTTTTCCTTGTTTTGAATGATTAATTTTAACATTCCAATTTCATCACTTCTTTACCAATAAAATAAGTACAGATTTTCAAGTCACAAAGAAAGAACGTAAAAATCCAGGTATTGCTAAAATCCTTTAGCGGTTTTCTAATTTAATTTAATTTCTAGTTAATTAACGGAAGAGCAAATCAACAGCACATAGAATCACCGATTAAAATAATATATACACTTGGTTTTTCTTTTCCGAAGGGGTTAGTGAAACTTTTGTCTGTTTTTTTTTGCTGTCAGAGCATGGCAAATACAAACGTATCATTTACGAGTCTAGGGTGATTGGAATCCGGCTAAACAGAAGCAGAAACAGAAACGGTTGCGGTCTAGCTTTGTTTGTGTTTATGTTCAGTCTGAAATGAGTTTGAAATCCGTTCAATCGTAAACATGAACACAAACAATGCTAGCAGTTGCAAATTTTAAATCCCCATCAAATACCTAAATAAGTCACTTCGAAATTGTTGTACCCGCTTCGAAATAAAATGAAACAAGTAGAATTGCTGGCCTGTCTATCGGAATTAGAGGATGATGACGAATTGGTGATGTTACATTTTTTGTCTAAAAAATTCTATTTCCACTGGCTGAAACGAATTCGGAAACCATTTGTACTGGCAAAACTCACGGATGGAATTCTGCTGAATTCATTTTCGTTTCTACAAGGAGGATTTACTGCGACTAAAAGCAGCTTTGGAAATTTCAGACACAATGCAATTTCTTCCCAAATAGATTTCGCCTTCATTTTTGGCACCGAAAAAGGGTTTAACAATTCTACTTCGTAAAGTAGAGCCAAATCGTACTCAACAGACTTTTTGAAGGAAAATCTGGGCATTTTTTAAGATTAGAACAACCTTAAACTGCTTTGAAAGAATTCACAGATCACAGGTAAAACAGAAACACAACCGCTAAAAAGCTCAATTTAAGGTTTCTTTTTCTGTTCATGTTTAAACAGAAACACAACCAAAAGCCCACGTGGGGAACCGGCGCCGCGCGAGGGAGGAGTTATCCATTTCTACGTTTCTGTTTCTGTTTGTGTTTAGCCGGATTCCAATCACTCTATTCTATATAATTCAGTGCAAGGTAAGTAAAAGGAACAAACAATGGCAATAGCAAAGTGAACACGAGGCATGCCCCACATCCAACTTTCAATGAAAAATATGTGAAAAATGATATAAAAAACAATAAATTACAATATGTATGCTCTCCCCTCCAAACTTCATTTTTATATGACTGTCAGTTGTCACACAGCATAATGTATTTGGCCCTTGTATTCCGAAGGATAAGAATAATTAATGACTAAACTAACAATTGTTTTGAGTATATGAATGGAACTAATATCATCTAGACAAAGCTGGATAGAATACCAAACTCTTGGTTTGCTCAAGGAAGGATTATGCAGTACGATCCAAAACAGTTCTGTTTCAACTTGTACGTAATTTCGTATTTTAGCTAATTGTATTGATGTCTTCGGTGACTTTTTTTGTCGATTTGAAAATGTCTATAGAAATGTGATATAATTGAGATTCAGTTCAATCTCAGGTGGACCAAAGAAGGAAAATCCAGTAAATGTAAAGATGATTTGTCGAGTCGCTTTGAACCTAAAATTATATAAGTAAATTTAAATTGACCAGAATTACTCTTATCTCATTCCTAAAAAAAGTCGCGTATAGTCACATTACGTAGATTTTTCAACAAAATTTGAACAGCATCGCGATGCCCACGAGAACCGGTATATCTTGAACTAAGTGTGGTTATACATATTGTGTGGGTCAGGTCGTGATGGTCGTCGTTTATCCCCCTTGTGTATTCATTTTGATCATACTACACAAAGGTCCCAGTTTCACTGCCCGTAATACAGTCCAATTCAGTGAAGATGGAAAACTCGTTGATATCGATTTTAGGTTTTTTTCGACGCAGTAATGTTAAATAAATGGGCATCATTGAGAATAAGTTAAACACTATGCCAATGTTTTTGCATCCTGACTGAATTAGATAGATATTTTCTTCCATATTTTTGGCACAGTTACACAATTATTTCATATTTGCATTCAATATAAACAAAATATTCAAGAATTATTACTTTTGCTTATCACTAAAGCTTGGGAGACGACATCAATTTTGCCAACCAGTATGGGAGAATCAATGCAACACCTTCAGATGCAACACCGAAGCGAACCAAATTTATAGCTTAACATTAACAAATACCACTACCAATTAAAATATTAACTTAGTTAATACATACGCGCTTAATTTATCCATGATCTCATGAAATTTTGGATCATTCAACTCAAAGCTTTGTTCAGCAACAATATGCCATAGGGAATTAAGAGTGGCACCAGTAAAAAGATGAGCAGGATCCACCAATTGGCTACACTTATTTTTTAAAGTTTCAAGCAAATCTTTGACGTCTTCATGCATGAAGCCTTCCATGGTTGTTTTTCCAAAGCCCAAATCATTTAGAATTTTTATTAAAAATCTTTTTTGTACGGGCCATGCCTTTCCTTCTGTAGATATATGTCCTAATAACAATTCAACTAAATGATTAATCAAATTACAGAATACCAAAAAGCAGAATAAAACTTCATTAATAAAGTATATTAGAACTAATAATGCAATTGTGGCGTGTCGCACCTGTATCAGGCCCACGAATAACCAATATGCTTCTATTAATTCAAATTCTGGATTAATTGTTCCAGAAAACGCAGGTTGACTGAAAGCTTCTCTGATGTGGTCGATATGAGGTTAAGAATGAATGACAGTACTATAGAGAGAAGTTATCCAATTAGCATAAACTCAGGTGTAAAAAATCTTAATCGTACTTGAGCGCTCCATTTATATAATAGAAAAATAAATTATTCAATTAGCATAAGTATAGGCGTCAAGAAACTTAAGCTCGTACTTGAGTGGTCCAATTTTGATTCCTATAATATCTCCATATTTTGCTCCAATTTTTAAGGGTAAGCGGGGGTTGAAATCCTAAAAATGGAAGGCTTCCGACGAATGGAAGGATCAGAGGTTCTATGATAAAGAAATTACAATTCCTATGAGAATACGCTGCACATGTAAATATTATTTACTTGGAGGAAATCCAATTGGTACGATCCATTTCTTATACAAATAAAACAAAATAAATAAACGTCGAAGACGTTAGAGAAAGCTGAGAACACTTAATGAGAGTTAAATTAAGTACTAATAATAGTAACTCACTATTCTCTTACGTTTGAATAGGAGAGTGTAAAAGTTGAGCTTAGTTTAAGAGCGTTGTATGCCTTCGCAGAAGATAAAAATAATTTAATTATGGTTAACCATCTTTAATTAGTCTGAATCAACTCCACTAGATTATTCTGCCTCGTTTTGGATTCCATCTGGTTTGACTTGAAGCATTTGACTTTGATTTTCTTTTCACAATGGAGGAAAGTATAGAATCCACAGCGAATTTTATAAGTGAAATACACGTCCCGATTGTTTTGGGAATTTGTTGCCTGGGATTAATTGGAAATTTCATGAGCGCCATTGTGGTAACTCGTCCTCAAATGAGGAATTCACAGATAAACATTCTTCTCCTTGGACTCACCTTCAGCGATACTTTATTCCTGATTAGTAATTTTATCTTCGCATTATACTCAGTGGACTCTTTCATTTCTTACCTCATGTTTTACATTGGTAATAAGGAGAATGCAATACTTAAGTAGCAGATCTTTCATGACAAGAAATTTTTTAACTAAATTCCATAATTCCAACCATAAAATCATTTTCAGCACAAGTTATGTCCATCTATTTTACTCTTGTGATTTCGGTTGAGCGATTCATTGTCGTTTACTGGCCACTCTACGCTAGGCCCTTGTTCACACTCTCAAATTCAAAATGGATAGTTGCTGTCGTCGCAGTATCAAGTCTTCTTTTCACTATCCCAGAAGTAATCAACTGGATTCCATTGAACAACTCAGAATGGCTTTCCTGGTATAGGAATTATTGGGTTTTAATTGACCTAACAACTCGAATTTTAATACCGTTCTTCGCGCTCCAAATTTTTAACGTCCTAATTTTTATTAAGGTGAAATACTTAAAGAATACTAGTGAATTCACTTTTAAATGTTTATTTCCAATTTATTTATACTTTTGATTTTCTTGCAGTTACGATTAGCCAACAAGAATCGAGGGACTTTAAGAAATTTCAATGACGAGTCTGGATCTGAGGAAAACTCGATAAAAAAATGTTAATGTGCGTTATTCTCGTGTTTGGAATTTGTTACACTCCTCAATTATCACGCGATGTATTTTATTGGTATTTTTATCAGTCGTACAATGATCGAACTACAGTGAAATTGTATGGAATTATGCTTCAAATTTCTGTTGATTTCAACCGCATCACAACTTGTACAAATTCGAGTGTAAATTTTATTATTTATTGTACAATGGGGAAAATGTTTAGGGCTGAATTCTGCAATCTAGCCACCAAAGTGCTCCAATTCGTCACTCGTAAGCACAGAATTGGTGATAATCAAGAAAATCAGGTGTCTAACACGCAAGTTCTCACACATACAACTCGAACTCACTCAACATTAGTGTAATCTGAAGAATATTAATTAAAAATGGAAGAAAGAATACATTGTAATCTTGATTAGAGTATTTTATTTTGTAATTTTGATAATTTCGAATAAATTGAATTAAATTAAATTGATTGAACAGCCCTGAGAGCATCAATACGTCCATAACCAAATTTATAATTTGGCCATTGGCTATCAGAAACTCCACTGCAAGTCTCTCCAGTTGTAACCAAGTTTCGCTCTGCAGTTGATTGCAAAACTGATTTGACTTGTTCATAAGTTGCATTTGGATTTTTGGCTTTCATGAGACCAATGAGTCCAGCAACATGGGGACAAGCCATGGAAGTTCCAGACAAATTTGTGTAAGCAGTATCAGATGCAATACTGGCAGATCGGACATTGCTTCCTGGAGCAGAGACCTCTGGTTTCTGTTGATCCCAATTGCTTGGTCCTCTGGAGGAAAATGATGCAATGGCGTCTGTATTAGTCGTGGCTCCAATTCCAAGGATTCCAGATCGTGAATCTCCAGGAGTTCCGGAAGAACGACAAGAAGGTCCATTGTTTCCAAGTGAAGAGACCGGAATCACACCAGCTGCGTGCCAAGCAGCGACAATCCCATCATAAATTTCTCGTCCACCAGCCCCACCCCAAGAGTTGCTAATAATTGAAAATTCATAAAACAATTAGTGACGAATTTTGAATTAATTAAAAATGATCGGTCAATAATTACCTGACAACATCTGGATGTTGAGTACAGTCTGGGTTGGTTCCATCCCAATGAGTTGGGCAAGCAATGAACTGAGCACATTTGATAAGAATTGGTTGAAGATCCAGAACCATTATCATCCAAACCTTTGCAGGAAATCCATTTTGCTCCAGGGGCAACACCAATCCCATTACTAAAGTTTAAAATTCAAAATTTATTAGGATTTATACCATTTACAAAATTATTTTTCTTTTACTTACGATCCAGCAATTGTTCCAGTACAATGAGTTCCATGTCCATCACCATCGACTGGGGTTTGAGTGTTTGTGATTGGGTTGTACCATGAATAAGAACCTCCACGGTAAGAATCTCTCAAAGCTTCGTGAGTAACTCTTGCCCCTGTGTCAATGACTCCAATGACTGCTCCAGCTCCGTTTCCGTAAGCAGCCCAGGCTTCTGGTGCTCGGATTTTCTCAATACCCCATTCTGCCAAAATACCTGGATTTTCTGTCTCAGTTATATCAGCTTCGACTGGATCTTCATATGTGAAAAATTCTTCTTCTGCGATGACGCTGACTTCTGGCATGACTGCCAAAGCTTCAATCAAGGATTTACTAGCTCCCTGTACAGAAATTTGATTTGTGATCCAAAGTGTTTCGACTTTCGTAGCTGGGAAGAATTTTGTAGATGGAGCATTGAGCATGGCAAGAACATTTTGTTGAGTTGATTGCGCATGTGCAGTGAGTGTGTTGTAAACGGCTGTTGCACTATCTCCACGTTTTGTGTAAGATTTTGCATTTGCGGCCACTTGAGTCAATGCTGCGTCAGTTCCTCCTTGAATTGAGACTAAAACATTGACAAGGGTTTTGGATTGTAGGGATTTTTGGAGGACTGGGTCAATTTTACTATTCAAGGGTCCAGCCTGGGCAAAAGCCACGAGGCAAAGGGCGATAAAAATTGTTTTACTCATATTTTGTAGTACTAATTCAATGTTAACTAGTTATAATTAATTTAACGAATGATTTAGTCCAGTCAACTTGTTCTCAGTTTTATAGGCAAAAAGAAATTGACTGGATAACCAGTGCTCGTGGCCCTAAATTGTGAAATATTGCAGAGAATGGATTTTTGAAGCACTTGATAATTGATAATTGACGTCAAGATCAATAAAATTGGGAAAACCTAATTAATTGTGTAGTCAGTAAATTAATCCAGAGTACTTAGGCTTGAGATGGAATTAGTTTAATCTTTCCTTTCCTGGCAAAAATAAGCTTCAAGTGGGTACAGTGAGGATTAAAAGCTAATTTGTCCATTTGTGATGTAATGTTGTGTAAACTCAGCTCAAATCAACAAAAATTATAATCACTCAGTACTCGTTACTTTTTACCTGACATCATCAGAAATCTCATATTGATGGATTAGTCTTAGCTGTGAGTTGGGATAGAAATCCCCAGAAATATATTTATTAATAGAATAAATTCACCATGTGCCGTTATCACACAACAACACTAATTTGTATAATATGTTTTAATATTAGGCCTAACTTCTTCAAAGAGTTTCTAAATAATATGAATAAATACAAATAAACTGATGAAATACAGTACAAATGGCATTTTATTAATTAAAATCACTTATAAAAGTATAAATTTCATTAAGAGCCAATTTGATATACGGAAAACCATCTAAACTCATTAATATTAATATTGGTAAATCCACTCAATTAATTTCCTTGACCATGCCTGCGATTGCGTCTTTTCCTGGCTTCTTCTCTATACTCTCGATTCTCACGTTCTTCTTCCCTTTCACGATCTTCTTTTTCTTGTTTCTGTTTCTCGTCCTGTTCCCTGGCTTTGGCCTTGGCCTTTTGTTCGGCTTCATGTGCAGCACGAAGATGTGGATGAATTGGATTGTAGCCAACGCACCATCCATCAGCAGTGCATTCATATTTTGGCAAACGAAATGGATTGAAATGACCTGGGGGGAGTGGCTCTGGTTCTGGGGTACGGAAACGACGAGGAGGAGGGCCTTTCTCGCAAAAATTGCACTCACCATTCACATTGCTATAGATATGACCTGCTGGGCATTGCTCAAGTCCAAATGCTGCCAAAATCTCAGGATCTTCCTCTGGTTCTTCTGACCATAATGCTGAGGCCGAGGCTGATGTCTAGAAATTTCAAAGTTACCCAAAAAAACGAACAAATGTAATTAAAATATTAAAATAGAACTGAAATAAAAAATTCATACTTACCCCTGGCTCATTTTTCTTCTGGCCGACATTTGGCTGCTGATCCTCTGGACGATCAATTTTCTCTCCACATTCTGGACATTCAGATTCGAGTTGTTCTCGAGTAAAAAAGTAGCAATTGGGACAAGTCCAAAGCTCGGACTTGTTAAAATCATCAGAGCGTCCGGCCTTACAATATACAATTTTTAGAAATGTGCA
>WJEZ01003295.1:0-11153 GCA_009869925.1 Thalassaphorura encarpata
GATGACGAAAACACGTCCTGGACAACACAGTAGGGAATCAGAGCGCAGCAGACTTGAGCTGCCGTGGGCTGACATAAAGGATATCAAAATCTGTCACCATTTGTTCCATTTTCGATTCCACTTCGAATCCATGGATTTACAAGTTATTTTTAGCACATGTTTTCCTCTCTCTTACACTTCTCCAGCGAACCTTCAGGACAGAGTTGATTTAAAATTCCAATAAGCTCTTCACATTTGTGTCGCATTTACGTAATGGAGATTTGAAGAGCTGGAGCATGAGGTTCTTTGTCAAAATTGAATTGCATAAATGTTTGGGTAAATATTGTATGGGTAGGTTTGATAAGATTTGAGGATATGGCTACTCTGGTTTACTTTTTTATACAGCGATTTTTACATACCATTTTGATTGATCCATGATTCGCTATTAGAAAATATTTCTTATCAAAATCTTTATACTAAGTACCAGCTATAATCCAGTTTCCAAATTAACTAAATCAAGTCTATACCTTCTAAAATAGAAATTTGCAATAATTATAGTTTTCTGTAGATTTTATTACTTTCATCATTCATTCTCCTCCTACGTAGAAAAAGAATCCTTAGCACTTACACTTTACGCAAAGTACATTGTCATAGTTTACTCTAACGTTAGTGCTCTCAAAAGGCGTGCTAGCGTATAGCATATATTTTGTCAATTTGCCAAATGGAGATTCCTCTAAAGTGTCGCACTCATTACTCTACCGTTGCGTTGCGTTCCCATCTTGTCTAGTGTATGGTGTGACCAAATATAATTCAATTAATTCCTTGAAAGTTCAGTGCCAGTTCAAATCCCTTTCGTTTCGGTTTATTTTCAGTTTCTTCCGTCATCACGTCATGATTGGGAATTTCATTCCAAGAAGGAAATTACTGAGAATTTCACTTTTTAGACTTCTAATGCAAAATCACTAACGTTATTCTATTTTGATTAACAAACTCTTGCCTAATCCTATTCACGTGTAACCGCAGTGATCGCAGTTGAAATGAAACTGATCTGTGGAAAAATTTTCAATCGCCCACACTCGTTTTCATAGGCTTTACCATAGGAGTTCTCAAATTCTGAAAATCTAGTGAAAATGTCGTTGGCTCAGGCAGAGTGGTGCGAAGAAATGTAGATGAACATTTTACATATAGTTGGTATCATTATAAATTAGAGTATTATTGACGCAGGGTTAACTAATTCAATTTATTTGGATTTATGATCTAGAATGAAAAGAAGAGACATGAATTCATCAACATCAAATTTATTCTCCAAGTAATTTCACTGACATTTCAAACATGAATGCTTTTTATAGTTACAGTTGTTGTTTTCAACTGATTAAAATTATTTCAACAAAATAAAATATCTTTTCCCCATGAATACAAAGGTTTGTGCAAAAGCAAATGTAACTTAATTGTGCTCACATAACATTAAGCTTGTGATCCTTTCATAACGTAAAACATACAAAGAAATGTTTAACATAGGATAGTCAAATAAATTAAGATAAAATCGATTTTAAATATTACATCACAATATCGATATCATTTTGTGGAGAATTAATCTACTCGTGATCTCCCTACTTTGTTCTTGTTGTAGTTGGACAGGTACAGGTGCGATGGGACGATGTGATAAGGGTTCGTTCCTCTTCTTTAGTTGACCTTATTGGACTCAGCAGGGTCGGAATTATTTTCTTTTGCCACATCACAACTAGTTGACCTTCGAATGATGGGAGAAGCTGGGAGGGATGTAGCCGAGACTGCATCCACTCTCAAAGACTTGGCCCTCAAGTGTCGTGCCCCTGGCAAGGTCATGGNGTAGCCGAGACTGCATCCACTCTCAAAGACTTGGCCCTCAAGTGTCGTGCCCCTGGCAAGGTCATGGGCATAGGGCAAGTGTTGGCTGCACCTTGGTGTTTTTGCCCCTTTCCATGAGACATGGATTCCTTCCTTGCCAAAAATCTATTTGCAAGCCCGCAGCATTGTTTCTCCAACCAAGCATCTTTCAAATATTTGTAGACTTCTCGTATTCCACAACGCATGGATGCTTTTGGTTCCAACAATCGTTTGATGAGACGACTAAACCTTGGAGTGAAAGTTTTGAAGGTTTCTGGCATTCTAATGGATTTCCTTCGGTGCCAATCCATATATTGGAGATAGGTGGAATCTGTAATGTCAGCCAATTGCCATGGGCTAGTTCCAGTCAAACACATGAAGAGACAAACTCCAACTTGCCAAACGTCTTGACAAGTTCTCGTGTAATATTTTTCTTGTGGAATTATTTCGCATATTTCAGGAGCCAGGAAGGAATCCTCAGCTTCCAAGTTGCGTTTCCCAGGTTTACGTACGACTAAAGTGCCGTCAGGGGTAGCGCTGCCAAAATCGCATAGTTTGACCAATGAAAGGTCAGGTTTGAAAACGAGGATGTTGGCTGGTGTAATGTCCCCATGGACAAGACTGGATCCACTTCCACAATGCATGAACTCAACAGCTCTGGCCAATTGTCCCATGACATCCTTGACTTGATTCTCTAGAAGTCCTCCTTTCTTCAAGTAGCGAGACAAATTCCCATAAGGGGCAAATTCTTGGACAAATACAAAATAATTGTTCCAAAGGAAAGAGACATTGTAGGATGTGACAATGTTTGGATGAGGGGAAAGGAAATAATTGTATTGGAGTTCTCGCTGAAAATCTTCCCATGTTGAATCCTCAGAGCGTGTAGCCTTAAGGACCATTTTCTCTCCATCTTTTTTGGCTAGCAGGATTTTTCCATAAGCTCCTTTGGAAAGTCTTTTGATGATTTGAAATTCATCCTTCAAGTTGATTTCTCGAAGACAGTTATCATTGCTATTGCTACGGGCTTTTCTCATGTAAGGGTTGTCAGTTTCAACAGCGGCATCTGCGGCGACATTGGCATCTTTGACATTGTTGCTAGGAGGTGGAGGGAAGGATGCTTCTTCCTTCTCTTTGACAGTTTGCATAACCGGCAGCTTCATTTGGGATTCAACTAATAAAATTGAGAAAAATTAAAAATTATAGCTATTATACAACTTTCAGATACAACAATAAAATCAAATCGTTAATTTCCCTCACCTCTTCAGTCGAAACGAGAGATTTAGCAGAAATGAATTATTTCTGCACTTTTTTGCACTACTATTTAGTTCAAATAATTTCAATATTGGCTTGAACTTTTATGGGTATTGTGTAATGTATTGTATTGTTTAAAAGGAGTACGGTATGAGCATTCAAGTTTCTTGAGATGCTTTCTCCACTCCTGTATCCCGAACACTGTGCTCGCTCGCACCAGAGCCAAGAGTTTTATCCACGTTTGATTTTGGCAAGGCGAACTGACGCTGTACTGAAGCACCTACATAATTTTCCTACTAATAGGACTCTTGGAACTTGGATCTCAATTCTCGTTTCAGGCTTTTCCCTGGTATCCATCCCCATTTCTCGGGGGGTTCTTAGAACTAACCTGGCAAATGATTCACATTAACACGTACGTTAGGTTAGGATATCGCCGTGATGTGTTGTAAATTGAACAGATGATGATTTAGGAGCATTTGTATGTTCCGATGTGTAACCAACAAAACCATCCTTATCATAATGCCTGACTTTTCTCTGCTGTGTAGAAAGAATTACATAAATTCAAAAAACCATCTGTTTATTTTCTTCCCTTTTCGCTCAGTTGAGTTTAGTTGATGAGTAAAGAAACCCAAATGGACAAGCTGCTTGCTAATGCTATGCTGGGTTGAATTGACATGTTCTTTCACTTATTCCATTCGCTGATCGAATGCCAGTGAAAAACTTACTGACGTAGGTTTCATGCTAATTTAGTGTTCACTTCATCAAAACATGGGAGACTAAAATGACTCGTTCAGTTCATGGTTGTAATTTCAGAGAAACAATAACAAAGTTTTCCAATTCTCTTTCATAACTATTTTTACACAATAGAGACACGTCTGTGGGGCATGTTTGAGTTTGCCAACTGGTACAAAATTAATTTAGTGTTCACTTCATCAAAACATGGGAGACTAAAATGACTCGTTCAGTTCATGCTTGTAACTTCAGAGAAACAATAACAAAGTTTTCCAATTCTCTTTCATAACTATTTTTACACAATAGAGACACGTCTGTGGGGCATGTTTGAGTTTGCCAACTGGTACAAAATTATGAAATCTACTATGAAACCATTGATCGACTATGAAACCTATTAGGGAGAAATATTTTTTCTTTCCATAGTAAATTAAATTAGGAGGACGGTGATCCTTATCCTTGGAATTTGAACATTGAACGAGAATATCAAAATTCGATTATATTTTTTCAATGTCAATCATCAACGAGGAGGTGGAAGTAAGCTTTTAGGCCATTACTCATAGCAATCAAGTTGAGTAAAGTTTGGACCGACCGATCTGACCGACCTTGGGCAATCGGGAATCCGAGGATTTTGTAGACTTTAAGCCTGGCTTTTTTCTCCTTGCCTCTGTCTCTGACGAGTGACGACTCTTCTCTCTCAAAAACCCTCAGATTTCATTAATTTTGCTAGACTAGACTAGAAGTGTACGTGTAGGATGCCTAATTTTATTACCCGCCTTGTTTGCTTTGATTCAACTTGAGCGAACCTGAGTTAATTTATAAGCCTTTGAAAGACCCGACACGTGTGCCCCTCAGCCATTGTAGTAGTATTGCAAGGTTGGGTGGAGCAACTAATTAAATTACAAGACTAAAGATGATGGCTGGAGCTGGAGGATGTATCAAGTGGAAGCTTAAGAACTCGTGGAACAAATTTGAAATTAATTAAGACAGTTGCACAATATGAAATGTTCATTTCTCTCCTTCCTTTGTAAATTTATTCTCCACATGTATTCCCGGAAACGGGTGCGACCTGGGTGACCTTAAACTGACATCAAGTTTGAGGTTTTTCCTTCAAACGTCAAAAATTTCAAAATATTGTACCCCCATCAGATCAGGCCAAATGCCCGGAAGTTTTCCGGGCATTAAGGCATAGGCATAAAATTGAATTCATCTGACCATGAAATGTCTGATCAATAAAAACACTGCGAAGCGAGATGAGCGGACATAAAAATAAACCTTGAGATCGGACAACCTGTTCAAGATTTTATAATACCATGACCTTGGTCAAACCTTACTCGTTTTCGAGGTTGGACGAGGTCAGCCTTTTTTACACAACGTCCATAAAATCAAGCAGGTTTAATTTTAGTATACTCCATATTAACCCATCCTTCCACACCTGAACAAAAGTTGGCAATTCGAATATAAACTTTGACTGTGTGTTCTAAGAAAAAGAAGCTAAAACTATTTCTTCAAGGTTTGGCTCAGATTCTATGTTTATCCGCTCTGCTATGTTTACGAGATGTCAATCATATTTTGGCTGCTCATCTTCTAGTCATAAAGAAACATGAGATTTTCATAGCCTGATAAAGTTAAGCGTTCTTTGCATTATGCATCCAATGGTGTTCATATAATACTTGATTTTAGAGTAAACTAGAGGTCAGCCTCTTTCTACAAAACGTCAGTCAAATCAAGCAGGTTTAATTTTAGTATACTCCAGATTAACCCATCCTTCCACACCTGAACAAAAGTTGGCAATCCGAATGTAAACTTTGAATGTGTGTTCTTAGAAAAAGAAGCTAAAACTATTTCTCCAAGATTTGGCTCAGAGTCTATGTTTATCCGCTCTGCTATGTTTACGAGATGTCAATCATATTTTGGCTGCTCTCTAGTCATAAAGAAACATGAGATTTTCAAAGCCTGATAAAGTCAATTGTTCTTTGCATTATGCATCCAATGGTGTTCATATAATACTTGATTTTAGAGTAAACTGTCAAGATATGGATCGGTGATAATGCTGGTAGCATGAAATACGATGTAGACCCAGGATTTTATGGAATCCGTATTAAAAATGATTGTGAAAAGTGGCAAGTGAATAAAACATACAATCCGTTCAAGTTTTGAGGAATTCGTGAAGATAAATTAAAAATTAGTAGTAGATATGATCTTTGTGCTGTACGCTATAACGTTGGCTGAAGGTGCCACCCTACTGTAGTAGTTTCAATTATATCCCATCCTGAGTAAACTAAAGACTGGTCAAAGTTACATCCACATAAAACATGAACAGAAAATAGTTAAATCTGTCTAATTTACTCAAGCTAGAAATAAGCCCTATATCAACTATAAAAATATGAAACTATGAAAAATGTCTAATATTTAATTATTTAGCTAAAAAATATATGCACATAAATAGTTAAAACTATTGACAATGAATACTAGAAAGGAAAGATTGAAGGTTCAGATATTTATCGATCCACGTCCAAAATAAAGTTCGACAAAATCAAAGAGCCATAACGTATTTCGTGTTCACTCATAGAATTATTTTGCGCCCACGTATGTATGGGTTGACGTTTTGCTTTGCCTCTAACTACTAATTGGGAAACATGACAAAGGAAGATAATGTGGTTGACCAATAGGCAAGTCTCTACTCAGAATTTTGGTAGAAAACAACAGAGTTCTGACAGAACAAAACTAATTAGTGCCTGCCTAGTAGCGGCGGAAGCTCGACCATTAGTTGTTTGGTCGAGTGGGTGGATTTCGTCAATTATTTTCTCCCAACTTATTTTCCAAGAATGAACGGACGAAAGCTGAGCGTGAGCCATTCCAAATCATTATGCTGGAATTGACAGGCAGACGTTCCATGAGATGAGGCATCCGTGGCTTGCCTTCCCTTTGTTCTATTTCTGTCTGATCCAATTAATGACTCAATTCAGTAGCTCCTACCTTCAGTCTAGGCCTAGTCCACAGAGATAAACGAATCCCATCATACTGCACTGCACTGGGCTGAGTGAATCGAGTTTATGGATCAGTAGTCCCATTTCCATTCTATTCTAGTTTTCGTGGGAAGGAAGGAAGGAAGGAAGGAAGAAAGGAAGGAAGGAAGGAAGAGCATGTATAATTGGGGAAATGAAAGGCTTAAACCTGACGAGTTGGAGCATCATCATCATGGGAAAATGAGATCACATCCTACTCTTCATTCTGTAGCAATGTAAACCGCTTCTCTTCTCATAAATTTATTGTAAATGGCTAAAACTGAGGCGGGGAACACAACACTAATGATCCCGAGAAATTGAAAGGAGCTTTTCCCTAGAAGCATTAGGCAAGGCAAAGGCAAGGCAAGGTTGGTAGGTAAGTCCAAAAATAGAATCGGATTGACGTCAGTTGGAGTCACAACGTTACCTGGTCTACCTGTTCTCTTATCCTTTCACCAATGCCAAAGGAAAGTCATCACAATTTAATAGGGGAAAGTCTATGAACATGATTTTCCTTTCTATTCTAGTACAAGAATAGATATTTTATGAATTACTAACAAAGTCATCCGACCTTAGTTTTTCCACTAATGCACTGAACAAAGTCTACAGAGTTTTAATAATACACAATTCTAGAATTAGGAAAGGAAACATCTGTCATTTGGAGTTTGTTCATAATTAATGCTCTTACGTTAGTAGTCTTATCCTATGACTCAGGTAGTCGCAATACTTGACTAATTGCATCGTGACCGTGACCGCGACATGACAGAAGTTTCCAGAGAAAATTTGCAACCTTTGCTCCTCCCATACTTTGGGTTAGGAAGCACAACGGAAAAATATAATTGGTACAAGAACTTTGTCCCCGTTTTCCCACAGGGAATGAATAATAATCTCTATGCCAGTAATTAGGAAAGAAAGCTGTATGAGATCCCAACTGATCCTTGAGTTCAGGTAATGCAATGCTATAAAGTTTCAACTTTGGAATTTTTCCACTGTCTTCATTAAATCATTGGTTCTAAAGAAAGAACGAACAATGTCAAGCAATTTGCTCACAGCCCGCAAGCAAACATATGTCTCAGCTGCTGAATTTGACAAATTATACCACAAATTGCATAAATACTCAAAAAGACCGCAAAAACACGGTTAAAATTTTATTTTTCGAACTTAATTGGGGCAAAGGGTCAATTATTTCATTGTGGAAAATGACATATTTTATACTTTTGATGTGAAATGAATGCTCCAGTTATTGAAAAACCGATTAAGGAACCCACATCCTTTGCAAGTTGCATAAAACCCTAACCATACTCACGGAATCATTGTCAAGGACGCAATAAATCATATTTTTTCGATTGTGCCGAACGTTTATAAATTTTATCGGTTTCATTTTAAACATACTTGTATAGATAAGAACTTGATCCTGAAGTCAAGAATTGTGGTCGATCACGTATAAATACGGAAAGTATTTGCTCAACTATCACATCTCCCAGGATATCCCACCAAAGCCCAATCATGTGCAAAACCAGCATTTTGTTCTTTTTGGGTCTTTCGATCTATATGGTCGAAGGATTAACCTGGACTTGGGGTAATAATATGCTTAACCTTAATCCAGGACCCTTAGAGCGCCCGAGTGCCAATGAGGAAAGTATGTACTACGAAAATGTACCCATAAAACTTTATATTTTTTGTACTAATTAATTTTACTTTGCCCAACAGAGGATCCTGCTTGTGTGTACAGAAGAGCCAACAATGATCCTATTGAGATTGAATTGGAACGGCTGCACAGATTAGCTCGTAGAGAAAATCGAACTCTTCAGAGTCTTGAAGGTGGCGATGAGACAGATGACATGGATGGTGTACGAGATGCGTTCCAAGCAAAATTCCCTTGCATCACCGTCAATCTATCCATAGACTTGTCCAAATACCATGATGTCCGAATTGACGAAGCACTGATGGATAAGACTAAACCATTCCCATATGATTTGGCTCATTTACAAACTGTCCATGACTTTTACCGTTGGAAAACGAGAGGGTCACCTTTTGAAATTCAAACCGGCTGGATACGAACACGTGTTTGAAGAGCTGAAAGACAAAGAAGGGCATTTCGTGGCTTTGAATCTCATTACATTTTCCCACTACACACACAAGAATACAACGAATAAACCCAGAACATTTCAAGATTACTTGAACCCAAGGTGGAAAGGAAATGGACAAAATTGTTCTCACTTATCCACATGACGATGATGCAGTGCTGTACCAGTTTTACTTGGCCATGAAGCAGGATCCGAAATTTGTGGAGAAATTAGTAGCTCAAGAACCAATTTGGGTCCGTGGAACAGGAACTCCGTACATAATGATTGATCAGAACATTGGCAATGCCACTGTAACATTCTCTGTAGCTGGGCTCCTTAATAATTCTGCAAATGTAGGACAATTTACACTTCCAGGACCTCCAGAGCCATTTTTAACTTGGGGTCAATTGGCAGCCATTTTTAAACGAGCTCCTAGCCCAAACACAGCCAAATTGTACATGACATGGTGGCTTAGCCGGGCTCAACAATTAGATTGGATACAATGGAGCTCTCGATGGGATGTTAATAATGATTTTAACAAGTCCAACCAACGCTTAGTTGATTATCCAAATACAAAACCAGAGAATTTTATTGAATTTATGAAGAATCGAAAACTAGTCAATGAATTGATAGATTACATGAATAGAGTCATTGGCCCAGTTCAAGGAGAAAGTCCTTTGAAACGACCAAATACGAAATTAGTGTTTATCAACCAAAACTCAACTTTCACAACCAATTTTAAAAACTGGAAACAATTATTCAAAAATAAATCGACACCTGATGTATACATAAAATTGAATTTCTTGCAGCATACTAAAATTGGTTCATTCTTTCTTATTCGTGTGAAAAGAGATAATATAACACCTGAAAATCCGGGTTTTCTACGAAAATTAATCTTAGGACGAGCACGACTTACGTATTAGTACGGCTAGCTAGCTAAGTAATGAAAATAGATGAGACCCAAATCCAAGTAGAGCCCAGGCCCACACAGAAGTAAAGAAATGAGAAGCGAAAGTGAGAATATGGCTACGAGAAAATAATTCAATTATCACGTTATTAATTCCAGCGAAATTCTCCGCAACATATTACTTTCAGTTACTTTTTCATACGTAAAATAAGCCGTTCTTTGTGTAATTCAAAGAAATCCAGAACGAGCGACCTGATTTCTTATTTCTTTCTTTGAATCTTGTCTTGAGGTGGCTAAAGGGTAGGAAATGTTAATTTGGCCACACCAGACAAACTCAGTCTGGTATTATCGTCATATCGTAGAGTAATATGTTATAATAGAGTAGTATGTTATTCGTTAAAACTAAAATGACCCACGTTGGCGAGTTTTATTTCCATGAGCAGTGTTATCATAAGAGAAATTATTCATATTTTGTTTTCAATCCTACAAAATGTAATAGTTTTTGTCGTTTTTTAGTTCAGCCACATTTGTATAGACACTTGATACCACACAACTTAATCGATGAAACACAACTACCTATAAGATACGTTGCCTGGATTTAAGCAATTTATTTATTCTTCACAAGGCAAATTATTCTAGCTGGTCCTTCCAAGAATTTGTACGTTAGTTCTCTTCACTTTCCTCATGTAAACTTCATTATTATTAGATCCAAGCTTGGGAAATCAATAAATAATACTTAAGCAAGACAATCTAAATCTATGAATAGATCAAAGTGGCTAATAGTTGACCACAAGAGATAAGATGAGTACCATAATATGCAGTTCTACCATAAATACAATGTTCTTTATGAAGTGAAACAAAGTAAGATTTTCTACGTATAAAATTTCTTAATATTTGTCTTAAAAGGGCTAAACTTTTATAAAAAGTTCAGTAATGGCCAGACCATCGTTCATTTGGAATGAAAATGAATGTAATACTTCAATTTTTTAGTCTTTTTTATTTCTTATCAGTAAAAACAAAATTTTAATGGAAAACATTTGGTTACTGGAAATGGAATGAAATGAACAATATTTCTCATTGCATTGTACAAGCTGCCGTAGGTACTTAAAGCTGTCACTGTCATCATTAAGCTTGAGAATTGTCATTCTAATAGCAACAAGGCCAGCCTAGTAGTTTAGTCATACTGTTGTAGACGGGTTTCTAAGTCCATTGCATAAAGTTCGTCACTATATTTTATATATGAGTTAAATAGAAAACTTAGTCTCAAGATTAATCCTCATTGGGTTTTGTGGTGAACTCTGTAAAGGCAAGGAATAAAATCTGAGGAATAGGGTTTTTGAGGTCACT
>WJEZ01003296.1:0-11140 GCA_009869925.1 Thalassaphorura encarpata
TAACCTTTGTCGCTTTGACTCTGAAATAATTGCAATTGAGATAAAATTACAATAATGTATTTGAATGAAATCAATCTGGTTCAATGTAGCAATAGCCTATGCATGTAGCCCCATAAGCCAATATGGTATTAAAGGGACACCCACGATGCATACCCTATGCTGAAGATTCTGACAATATACGCACGTACGAAATGAAACGAAGAGAACAATAGAAAAGAGAAAAGGGTTGACAAATCAAAGAGCAGATGTGTGACTAAGTGTGAGGAAAATTGAATTTTATTCACTCCTGTATCGTATCTCTGGTGACTTGATTCTTTTAACTTGTAAAAAAAACTCAAGCCTAGTGCCAAGCCCCATGAACTCTGGAATTTTATGATTGAAACTGAAACGTGAATCTTTTTAAAGTTAAAGGGTAAATATGAGGCCTACCATTGCCGAATTTACACACAATACAAAACAAAGTGAATATTGAAAATGAGAAGAAAAAGAACAAAAGTCAAAAGAAATATCTACTTTGTCATGTTTAGATCAAATTTCACGTAATAAAATTTATTTTCTAAGACTCGACGCAGAGGGAAATGTTTGTAATAAAATGCCTTGCCTTGCCTTGCCAGTCCAAAATTAAAGTCTTTGCATTACTTGCAGTCAAAGCCAAATGGTTTTGCAAATAACTTTTTAAAGATACGGACGATTAAATTAGATGAATTAGAATCCCAGTTGGTGGGAAATGCCATGCTGACGCTGAATGTCTAGTGCCAAAAGATGTCACGAACAACCGACGAAAGTCGATTACTAATGAGATTTTTGGAAGAAATTAAAAAAATTCCTTGCATGTAAATTTGATATTTGGAATAGAAATTAAATGATTCATTCTCTCTGACTGGTGAAGACAACACAGCACACGGGTCCATTAAGTCTTGAAATATGTATAAACTCGTTCGTACCTTATGGAACTTAAGTAACAGAGAAATGAGAGAATACGTAGAATGGAATGAAATTTTTTGCACCACACTACACTGACTCAAAATATTCCTGCCTGCCTAATGGAAAACTAGAAATAGAGAGAGAAATTCTGGAATGCAGCGGAAGGAACCACAGGCGGTTTCGGGGGGAATGAGTTGAAATGTCATCATTAATTTACGTAGCTCGCAGGGCAAAACTACACTACGTATAGTGAGAGTGAAAGTCAAGTGAAAGCGACTAATAACAACTACAAGTCCAAGCCTAACTCTCTTACTCAACAATTTCTAAGGAACTATACCTCTTTGCTCCTGGAAGAGACAAACAATAAAGGATTTCCAAAAGGAAGACACAGGGTATAATTAATTTGCTATATTTTATTCGGATTACAAGCACACATTTCAAATCCAGAGCAAAGCTGCGAAACAATAGACAGATCTACCCCTATGCTCAGCCTAAATCTTCTTCATATGGATAGGATCATTCATTTTCCTGGCTCAAACTTAAAGTTTGATACTTTTTAAACCTTTAAAAGTTAATTTTTAACCCAGTGCCATGAAAGAAAATGAAATGAAGGAGAAAATCTACTAAGCTACGCTGGTGTGGTGTGACATCTCAAAATATCCTTTCCCATTGTTTTCCCATGATTTAGTGACACTTGACTCAAAGTTTCAAATTGAAACAATGAAATCCAGTTTGAATTCAGAGTTTGGGACTGGGAGGAGACTTGATTGTCAAGAAAGGAAACTTTTCGTCTCCTTCCACTCCATTAAATTTGCCCATTTCCCTCGCTCGGATCATATTTAACAACTTACCACGTTAGAATAGAAACTTGAGTACAATATACAATGAGGCCTTTATAACAACTTAATAGAAACTTAATCGTCTGCCTGCCTTTCCTTTCCTTTGGTTTTGGAGAATCTTGTCTTACCATTTGCCATTCTCGTATAGTTTCCCACAACTTATCTGCGTATCTCTTCAGTACATAAAATAATATTAATTTCTCTATAAAAATCTAATTAAATTAGCCTAATTCCCCTTGCAGCTGATCTATTAATCCTAAATATTGAAAAAATACGACCAACTGTTCCTGTTATACAAAATCCGAACAATAAAAATGTCAAAAAATAGAAATAAGTATAAAAGGTATAATTTTAATAGAGTCCTCCTGTCCTGAAAATTGATGTATGTATTATAATAGACCTTGTTCTTGAATGTCTCAAATTCCAATTGAGTTGGCTTGGCTCAGAACGTGATACAGAATACATTGAAAATGAACTGAAAGAGATTCATGACCAACTGGGACCCTTCCGTTCCTTTTATGAGAAAATCCTCCCTCATTTTTATTGTATAATTTGAAGTGAAAAGCGTGGGTGTTAGGAAGCAAGGGAGATTAGATTTATACGTATACCCTGAACATGTACTGAATATTTGTGAGACCCGTTCTAATATTAATATAATAGGAAAAATGACAAATTGGAATTGCAGGAGGGTTGCTCGAGTACGAGTCAGAATATGACACTGTCGCTTAGCACTTATTACATTTTCATTATAACGTGTGTGGCGTAGTCGTGGGTGAAAGAAATTCTTACGTATAATAAAGACCCTTATTCAATTTATCCATCATTTCCTTTTGGGAAGACCAGAACCAGACCCAAAAATTGGTAACTTAATATTTGAGAACAATTTTATCTTTAGATTTGGAAAATGATACTTTCCTTTCAGACCCTTAAACTTCTTTTTCTTCTCGTCAAGTGCTCTTCATGTAAAGGAAATACAAATTGAACCGTTTAACCTTTCAATTCATCATTTTGTATCCGAATTCTCACTTCCAATTATATTTCTTTTTAAATTCCAACAATGCCAAGGCAAGGAAATTACCCCGGACCGGAGTTAATACAAATCGTATTACTTATTAAATTTCCCAACGCACACACACACAAAGGAGGAAGAATTTAGTGAAATTCATAGTCTTGGGAATTAAGGCAGACAGACAATAAAATAAAATATTCTAGCTTAGGAGGATCTAGGTTAAAACGACGAAAGAATGGATAAAAAGTCTGAATTGCGCAAGTACTTATAAATAGAAATGTAATATTGCCGCCATCTCAAAATTTCTTACCTTAAAGAATAAAAGGAGAAAAAAAAGTGACATAAAAGACGTAATAAAAGGAAAGGAGTAGAAGCAGAAAATGTCTTGAGAATGAAATGAAAAGTCCAAGAAGACGACGAAGAAGAGGAAAGAATGTCACGAGAAAGTACTGCTATGAGAGAACGTGAAAGGATTTTGGAATTGTTGTACAACTACGATGACTACTATGAAATGAACTGTATAAAGTCCCGGGTTCTTGTTCGGACCGGGCATTAGACATAGACAGACAGGCAGAAGTCTTTATTGTAGTCCATGGACAAGGAATGAAGGCCGAGTATACTAAAGTTTTAGATGAGCAGCAGCAGCAAAGGACCTGATGATATTGTTATCATGAAGAAAGATGTTGAGAAAATAAAGAAGAAGAAGACATCCAAAGCATTTCTCTTTATATACGTATTGAACAAGGAGTGAAGAAGAAGAAGTGAATACAAAAGGAATGAGATTCTTTCCAAGGAAAAGGAAGGAAGGATATATAACAAATATCCTTACAGCATTTAGAAGTAGTTTCCAACTCCCGTTTCGTCTCAAAAGGATATTAAGGTGAAATGAAATGAAACGGGTAGCTTGGCTTGGCTCAAATTGGAACGTGAAGGCATGTCAGTCCACAAAACTATTTTCTCTATTCTCAACTTTCCCCATGCCGATTTCTGTTCTGCCTTAGAACAGAATTTCGCACTTGTCTGGGTCTCAGGGGCCCCTATATACCCCCAAATCTTGTAAAGTAAAGTTAAAGCCAAAGGCAACTGTTATCTCTTCTTTCTCTTTTCAAACTTTGTAATTACTTTCAATTTTGTTATTCTGTTTGAGATCAAGATTTGATTCAAGTTGACTCAAGTCAAGTCAGAACCGGAAAATCTGTTTAGACACATTTGTACAAATCTTGATACAAAAGTTGAATCAATTCAAAGGCATAAGGCACTCTTAAGCTTGAAAAGTTGGGTTAACCCTTCACATGTCTAGTTTCATCAAATTAACGACCTCATTAAAATAATTTTCCTTCACTGAAATATTTTAAACCCTAATGGCTCTTTAATAAAATGACATGACTTTGATTTTTTGTGCTAGCGCAGCGCTAGGCTAAGGACGTATGGTGTATGTATTTTGAAGTGTCATTCAACTGCTGATATTGTCAAATCAGAACGCGTGCATGGCCTGGCTTCTTTTAGTATAGAAAAAAGTTTTTTCTTATAAATGAAATCAGGAAAAAAAAACGAACGAGTGTTGGAAACATGTCTGACAGGCACCAGGGCCAAGTAACCACTTGAGAAGAAGAGTCATTGTGAATTTCGGAAGGAAACCGAAATAAAGATTCTCAATCTCGATCCCGCGGGNGAATTTCGGAAGGAAACCGAAATAAAGATTCTCAATCTCGATCCCGCGGGTTCATTTCATTGTCGACCGACATCGACACGAAAACGAACCAAGTTTTCTGCCACTTGTGTATTAACCCTGAGATGATGACACAATGGATTCTTTCGTAGCCAGACAGACACCACCACAGATATCCTTTCCCTTAGATTGGATATTTTACTCAAGTGGAAATGTAATTTCTTGCCTTTTCATTTCATTTTCTCGGGTAAGATGAGAAAGAGTTGGCAGAATTCTATCACTCGGCATGGGTATCCCTTCCTTGCCTTCTTCTTTTCTCTGATGGAAAAATAATGTCTGGAACTGGCGTTTACATATCCTGTCTTATTTCTAATCATTATATTTAACAAAAGAAAGTCAAGACGAGGACGAGGTCTCTAGGCAGGCATCTCTTCTCATTTCCTAGACGAGATGAGACCAAAAGAAAAAGAAGAGGTTTTTGGTGCTCATTCAACCAATCAAAACTCCTTCTTCCCTTCAACACTTTCAGAAAAACTTGAGTTTTCCAATTTCCAACTGCTACTTCAAACTCATACCAATCAATTTATTAAATTTCAGCTTTTTTTTCTTCCTTTTTCTTCCACTAATGAGTTTTTCCAACTCAACTTAACCCAAACAATATGCCAGCCACACTCTATGTACTTAACATAGCAGAGTCCTTATAATTTATTTAATCTTATTTCTAAAAAGAACCAATCCTGTCAAATAATGGGTCAAAGTTCAAGTCTTACTGGCCAAATTTGTATGAAACACTACAAATTAGTTTTTCCGTACAACAGAAGCCATGCAAAAAATAATCCCATGAAATTCGATAGGACTATGTAGCAAATTTGATCAAAATCGTAAGGGTTTGAAGAATAGAACGGTGGTAAAGGGGTAAATAAATTAATCAAAAAATCCTTGTATTGCTTACTTGGACTAGGTGAGTCATGAGAATGAGAATGATCAATGGGGGAAGTGTTGGTGTTGAAGTGTGCAGGAGAGTTGGCTACAGAATCGGGTCCATCAATTGAAGATCGGTTTCCATTTCCATCCGTCGTCGTGGCCGTCGTCGGCGGCATTGTCAAATGAGAAAGCGTACTACGGAGATCATTTGGCATTCCAAATAAATTGGATGGTGTCGTTTGTCCTGGTTGATCTGACCTAGAATTTGAACTCGGATTTCCTCCTCCTCCTCCTGCATTGTATAATAATCCAACTTCTCTAGCTTCATTTTCCTCTTGTGCTTGTTGTCTACGAAGTGCTACCTGTTAAATTGACACATTTAATTAATAATTAATAATAGATAGTTCATTTTGTAATTTACCTGTGCAGCCATAACCCTTTGTCTCTCTGCAATCAGCGTACATTTGGCACAAACACAATCACGCCAACGACAATATCTTTTGTGTCCTTTAAGGGCTGATACAACTCCATGATTTCGACACCTGGCACACTTTGGCGTTCGCTGATAACGCTCAGCTGCTCTTAGAAAAAATGCTGGCGGCAACGAACCCAAAACTGAATGTTGGGCCATGAGTGACAAAGTGTCTCGTCCATCAACTTCACCGTTATTATTACTCATGACTTCACAAATATTAACTTTTAATTACCACTATTTAATAATTTAACACGGATTTTGACAAAATTCACCTGACCTACCCGAGTTAACTGACTCGTGGTGCGGTGATGAAGGGTTGAAATTGATGTGAGACAAATTGGTCCCAAGAGGGAAAGAGTATATCAAGTTTGTTTTATCTTTGATCTCTCTAAATAAAAGGTAGCCAGCTACTAGATAGATAGGATGAAAAGATTGGATTCAGAGTTTCCAACACAGAGTAGTGCCAAGGGTTGATTCGTATCATTGGAGTCTCAGACCTTGGAGGCGTCCTTTCTCCCTCCTCCAATCCAACTTGCACCAATACAAGCAAAGATCATCTCAATCTATCCATGGTTAACTTGGCTCGGGAGTCCCGGTTCTGGTCCCACCGGTTTTGCCAACGTCCTAACCGAATGGTATTAATACTTGGGGAAAAGGTGCCCAGATGTATTTACAGTGTTTGAAAGCTAAACTGATTTCAATGCATTGCAAAGGTAGCGTGTAGTAGTGTGTGACACTAACCACACAAAGGATCTGTATCCCATTGAGATTGAATCAGTCGGAGTTATTTTCAATATAATATTAATTTTCGGGTCTATCCTTTGAAGAAATAGGATGATATATAGTCAAATTACACGAGTACGTACAGGCTTTAAGCTTTAAAATAAAAAATACATGTATTCAAAGGTTTTTCATTTATTTCTTTAACAAAATGATTTATTCATTAGGAAGCTTGTAATTTAGCTGCAATGGAAAACCATAATCCAGAAAAAATGCGTTTATACTTTTAATGTTGTTTTGAACAATGAGATCAAGTGTGAAGTTTCCGGATAAATCCATATTGCCTTTAAATGGATGAGACTCCTTAAGATTCGTTGTTAGTGGACCAAGACCAACTTCTTCAGATTTTACATTTAAATTGACATGTTTCCTATGGAATGACCCTTCAATGTGTTTCATCGTGCATTTGATTCGCTGCTGGTCAATTGGTTGATTCAGGTACTTGAGAATTTTGATAATTTCTTGTTTTGGGCTATTTTTCAGTTCTTCGTATTGTACGACATGCAAATCCATGGATTTTTCAACCCAGTCTCTTGTAAGATCTGCCCAGGATTTGGCTGCTTTCTCTACGAATAATTTCCAAGCTGAAAATAAATCAAATCAATTCATTTACACATAATGCATAATTTATAATTAAGTAATTTTTTACCCAATGTCGAATAGCTAGATTTGTCAACTTGACCCGTATGATTCCGTGTATTTTGTAAATTCCAGAAACTGAGAAGAGCCTCGTAAGGATTCCGAATTAAAAGTATCCCACGATAGCCAAACATTAATTCAGACAGCTTAACATATGCTTGTATTTTTTCCTTGGATGCATTAATTGTAGAAAAATGATGAGTTTTTTGTAATATCGTCCTACCATCATTAGGTGGGCGTAACTCTCCAAGAAAACCTCCACGGAATAAAAATTTATCGTTGTAAATACTTCCAGTAAAAATCCCTGTACTTGACTCGATCAGATGACGCAACCAGGAATTCCCGCTTCCAGGAAAACTAACCAGGGCACTACATAAAATTTAAAACAAAGAAAAATACGTTTGAATTTGTTCGTAGAATTTTTCAGAAACTAATTATTATCATTTTCGCGATGAAATATGCACAATTTTTTTAATTATTCCTAAAACTACATGAAATTTGTGACGTGATTTGAATAAATTCCGTTGAAACAAGAAACAAATATAATTTTACATAATTTGTACTTTATTGATTGACGTTCGCAGTAAAAAAATTTTTTTTAACAGTCCTCATTTTTGTTTTCTTGTCCTTACCGAGGTTTGAATGTATTTTCCTCGGCAAAGCGAATCTTGTAATTTTCGCATTCTGGGTCTCCAATCCATTTTTGGATTTGATTTCCATCCATTTTTATCCTTTCGTCTTGATGACCGACCCAAATTTTGGTGGGATGACTTCTCCTGGAATCATTTTTGATTTTCTGTAAACTTCTGTAAACTCGAGGATTCGGATTGTTGTTGTTTTCTTTGACGTTAGTCAAATTATTTGTAGTAAGCACCACTTGTGGACTTTCTTCACTAAATGCTGTAATAAAAAAGTGACAAAGAATCACTGTCACTCCAACGTAAAGCAAAGGAATGTAGAGTCTTTTCGTTCTAATGATTGGAACTGGAATGGGTAACATGATTCGAAGTGGTCTTGAATTTATATAGGAATTTCATTTCACTTGATTCACTTGGGTATTCCTCAAGATTTCACGCTTAGGCTCACCTCACTTGTGTGAACTAATCACAATGTACTGTACTACTATATTAAAAAGAAATTATTTTTGGGGAGAGGAGAAACTTGTGGAAAGTTGATTTATTTCTTTTACAAGGGAATTTGGATTCACACCCATTTAACAACTAACTTGCGTCTGTACGTACGTCCCTTGGGATTTTCCTTAATGATTTAATCTCTTCTTAGAGTTCCTCTAATTTCCCTTTTTTTTTCTAAAAAGCGTGTGAATTATTATAATGGGTGTATTAAGTCAGCTCAGCAGCTCAATGGACGTAAGCACGGCAGGGAAGCTGAGCTAAACTGAGAAAAATCAAAGACAGGTTGGTTTCTTTGGCTGGTTTAATTGTAAAACCACTGAGACTGACTGACTGACTAAATGTGAAGGTAAAGGTAAGAGTTTTGTGATAAAAAGAGACAAAACTGTACTTTATACAGACCACTTACAATTTCCACATTGCTTTGCTTTACCACTTACAATTTCCACATTGCTTGCTACTTGCTACCCTTGTCACTTTTTTACTGTTGTTTGTTGTTTTTACCACCCAAAGAACGGTAATTTTAATCCTGGCCATCATCATTTTTACTGTTCTGTTTTTATCTCATGTGAAGAAATTAAAACATTTTTACTTTTCTTTATGAACTGTTGGCGAAAGTAAGGCTAGATGGGAAAAATTGGTCGAATAAATCCAACCTGTCAGCTTTGGCTTTGGCTTGGATAATAAAAGTCATGTCCCGAAATATAACAGTTTAATGGGAATGTTCGCATGCTTGCGTGGCTCTGGCTGCTCAAAACATTGAACTCTAAACCTGGGAACGCGTACATCTGGATCCACGGTCTAGTGACGGAAAGCGAGAACCGTTAAATTAAATTAAAGTATATCATAGCATAGCAGAGCATAGCATAGCATCGAAATATTTATCTTGCATGGGCATGGGCACAAATCTGTGACAAGACAAAGTAATTTCTTTGCGTCTGCATTTGCCTTTGCGGTAAATGAAATGAAATCGTTCTTCATTTGCTTACGTTAGTTATACAATAATTCAAATTGAGCAAAATCAGTCAACCATGCTAGTTGCAAAAAAAAAACAAAAAAAAAAAAGTCATGTCCCGAAATATAACAGTTTAATGGGAATGTTCGCATGCTTGCGTGGCTCTGGCTGCTCAAAACATTGAACTCTAAACCTGGGAACGCGTACATGTGGATCCACGGTCTAGTGACGGAAAGCGAGAACCGTTAAATTAAATTAAAGTATATCATAGCATAGCAGAGCATAGCATCGAAATATTTATCTTACATGGGCATGGGCACAAATCTGTGACAAGACAAAGTAATTTCTTTGCGTCTGCCTTTGCGGTAAATGAAATGAAATGAAATCTTTCTTCACTTGCTTACGTTAGTTATACAAAAATTCAAATTCAGTAAAATCAGTCAACCATGCTAGTTGCAAAAAAATAAAACATTACCATATGGCATATGCCATTACGTCTATCCCTCACTTTCTGTAATTATCAAGTATACACCCTAAATTACAGTTTTAATTACAGATTCCTGAGCATATATTCTTATTCTTGGGAGTTCCGAAGCTGAACTTTTTTAACCAGGACGAATTTGTAACAAACGTCACTGCCCATTTCCCATTTGGACGTAGGCAACAAAGTTACTGTTCCTTTCTTGCACCCCAATGCAATGCAAAAACAATAAAATTTTCTCACGATCACATCACAAGTTACGTTGAGACAGGTTGCGCCGAGTATTTTTCCAGAAATATTAGCTGCTGAGACTGAGACTCTATTCCATTAATTTCCGTCTTAATTGTTCCTTATGGTCAACGATCTTACAATTAAAAATTCCAAGGTTTGAATTATACGTCAGAAGCGTCGGCTTACCTGGAATGGGAAATAATTGTCGATGGAAATGAGAGTCTACGCCTACACGTGCCAATTTTATTCGACGTTCGTGCAAACCAAAATTAAATTTAGTTTTCCTTATCACGAAATTATTTGAATTTGACTAGGGTAAATTACATTTAAAAATAATAAATCTACCTCCATGCGTTATTATTACTAAAAGAAAATTAATAATAAAGGTTGTGTAAAACAAATACACTACATTATGGCTTGGCTTGGCTGGCTAATACAGTTTAACATAGAAAATATTTATAAGATTCATATTTGCCAAAATAGGAATAAAACTGCCAGGATACCCACAGATAGTTTTGGTCGAAAGGTTTCGATCGAATTCCTAGCGGGGTAATATGTGACATTTGCACCACTTGTTGGGTCTCTTCGACAAAATGGTTGTGGTGGACAAGGATTTTCAGGTGGACAAACCTAAAATAAAAAGTTACGAGAGTTCAACAATTTAGAATTTTGTCAAATTATCGTTAAATCTTTACCTCAGCCAAAAAGCAAAATTCTCCCGGAGCGCAAAAATATTTTACACAGGAATTACTTCCAGGGATCGGAACTAGATCCATACTACAGGAATATGGTCCTAGAATCACAAGGTAAATTATTGATTAGAGGTTTCAGTTATTTTTGTGATAAATAAGACAAATTTCTTACGGTCCACACAAGAATAACCTTCACAACATCCTCGGCAACAATCAACTGTATTTTGACACTGTAAAGATAAATGGACAAATCGTTTGTAGTGATGTTAAAGTTATCATGGATTCATTTCAAGCTTAAACTTACAAGTGCTCCAAGGGTTGAACAAACTGGTGGCACAGCGGTGGTGACCTTATGGGAGTTCCAGAAAATTAAGACTAGTAATAATCCTTTC
>WJEZ01003298.1:0-11137 GCA_009869925.1 Thalassaphorura encarpata
ATCGTTGAATCCTGATTCCAGTTGCATTTTGCCCTTGCATTGTCGTTGAAGGTGAATAGGGTAGTGAAATTGCGAAAGAGTAGCCATAGTATTAAATTAAATTTTTACAAGGGGGCGAAATGAGATGATCCAAACACACTGAAGACCAGTCCAGTAAAATACAAAAATGGAAAGATTTCCTACAAAGATTTTACCGATTACCGTACGCGTAGCGTACCGCGTTTTACCGTAGATAAAACTGGGTCAAATAAATAAATATACGTGGCTCTGAATTAAATCATATTAGATTCCAATGCCAATTTTAAGGTTGAACAGGATTAAAGTATTAAGCAACTAGTGTTTTGAATGACGAACTTGAAGTGGCAGAAATAGTTTTGTGTCATCACGTATTTCAATTTCAATTTCACATTTCACGTAATCCCGTTTGACTTCAAATTTCATTGTTACCTTTAGCCTCGGCCATAAATCAAAACTCATGCTTTGTTTAACTGCGAGCTTTTGGTAAAATAATGCTAAAGCAAGGCCAGTCATTCCGGCTCCATTAAATTTTCGCATTATTTCGAATTTGAATTTCAAATTTCAAAAATATGTATTGGGTCAATACCATGTACGTGCAAAGAAAGTGAAAAATAGTAATGGTATGAGAATGGTAAGAAATCGCATGAATAGGATGACGATACAACTGTCAGCTCGAGATTTAAAAAGTGATAAGAAAATATTTATCTTGCAATTGTAATAGAACAGAAGGCCAATTTCTGAATGATCGTGGCAGAATCGGCAGGTAGGATTGTGAAGATGACAAACACTTAAAAACAATACTAAACTGCCTTGAAACTCAAGTGAGAGAAAAAAGCACATTTGCATCTCACATTACCATGTCGCAGGATTCCATTCATATTCTAATTAATGAAGTTTTCACTGATTCACTGACTGACTGCCTAATACTGCTTTAACACACCTTGCTCCTGCTCCTGCTCACTGTCAACTTCTCAGCCTCAAGCAATCCTCATAAAATTAAATGATAAAATAAAAATCCTCATGTCATTTGCCAAGACATCAAGTGTAAAAACAACACATGTCACAAGGATCATGCAGAAAAGTGCAGTGCAACGTGCAAGCAAGGCTAATGAGAAAACTTGCATCAGTGCGGCCATTTCACAAGGAAATTAAATTAAGTAATGATAATAAATTAATTAATGATGCTAAGACTTTTTACGACGGTGGAATTAAATGCAACGGAACACAGGACAAATTGTCACGGCCATTCTAAGAAACGTTATGAATTTTCACAACAGTTATCGTTGTAAATTAAAAAAAAAGCTAAGTCCGAGTGACCCCCTGACCAAATCTCGCGTGAAAATTAAAATACAATAAAAGAAATGCGTTTGAGTTACGTGCGTTGCGTTAATAGCTCCTCAGCGTGAGAACTTTTTTGAAGAGTCCGGCAAAGTAAACAGGACTTTCGAGATGCACCGCAATCATAATGTGTGTAATCAGCAAGGAGAGAGAAATTACCCAAAAAGCTTCTTGTCTACGAATGGATGGGAAAATCTCATCAAACAAAACCACATTACATAGTGGTGTTTTAATTTATCATTTCCATTCGTTCGTAAGCCAGCAATGCAATCATAATAATAGGTTTTCATCATTACACACACAAGAAAAGAAAATTAAGCTTAAACTCAAGCTGCATTTCTTCAAATAAATTTGTTATTCCATTGCGATTACGATTGCAATTCTGACTTGAATCCCTACATAATAATCCATCATCTATCATTAATTATCTGTAAGAATTATGAAATTATGTATAGTTAAACATTTGATATTTGTCTAACCCACTCAAAATCCTCAATTTAAAACCAATTTGGTCTTTTGAAAAAACCGGGAACAATAAATAAGACGTTCTTCCCGTATTTCTGAAAATAAAGAGACCATAATTTAGTTTAAACGTCAAATTCAGGCTCAATTGGCAGATAAAGTACACGTAGTACTCAATTCTTGAGTAAATAAAGTAAAAATATTTGCTGGAATACATCTGTAAATATCGCAAGGGCACGGGTAAGAGGAGGAACAAGGCTGAATGATTTCTTGAGTTTACTGAGTAGTAGGTCGATCGGTCGCCCTTTATTGCTCTCGATCTTCATACTGAACAAAAAGGAAGAAGAAGTAGCAAACAAATAAATTGTAAGAAAGATTCAGGAAAAGCGAAGCTCGATCGCACTCGTAGTGATGAAGCCAAGCGGAAAAGAACTAAGGAACTGATTGAAAACCCACGCAGTGTACGTACGTACGTAGTAAATCTAAATCTAATGAAATGAAATGAATTCACTCAGCAGAGCAAGGAGAACAAAAGCAAAGGAAGGCAATCGACATTCTCAATGGCCAATCAACCGACAAATGTAGGTGGGTGTAACAACATTAGAGACTCAAGCAAAGCAATACAATGCAGTGGCACGAGAGATGAGAAGAATCTCAACAGATTATCAACTTGCTCATCTCAAAATTCCTAAGGATCTTTAGGACAAAGGAAAAAGAAAGAGGAATTGGAAAACGTGAAAGAATCTGGTACTTTTTGATATTAATTTCATATTTTTGACAAGATTTTGACCCTCAAATTATCTTAAAGCCAAGTTAATGGTCCAAAATTTAAAAATTGAGATGACCTTCTGAACTTCTTCCGTTCATTCTCTGACCAAATCATAATTTCCTCGACTTAAACTTCACTTTCCGCAATAAACTTCAATAACTATTAGAGTCTCCGCCAACACCCTTTCCGTTTTTCCTCCGAATTAATTGCTGAATGAAATCCGACGCCAAGTGGGTGAACAATAGCATCGTGCGGTTGCTGACAGGTGCCCATTGCCCATTCATCACTCAACAATTACAACAATAATCCTCTACTTTCTTAATACATAGTCAGGGAGAGTCATTCAAAATCAAATCATAATCACCTACATCACACACCTCTACCAATGCACAATATGCAAGAGAATACAAATTACCGCTAATTTCCACAAAAATTTCCCACGGATGTGATCCGCTTAATCGCAACGTACGCTCATTCTTGGCATCCACTATAAAACTGCGTATTTTACGGAAATGGTAAAACAAATAAACAATGCAACTGTGTGTGAGTGGCTACTCGTAGAGAAATTGCAAGAATAACAATGAAAATCCCATATTTAAAAAACTCATATCTTAAACCGATAGTGAATGAGTCTTCCTACCTTTTTCTAAGTGTGTAGGCCCGTGAGCGACAAAGATAATGAGCGTAGGGGTCACTCAGCTGCCCTTCTGAGTTGTACACCTTTCGTCGGAGGTTAGAGGTCAAAACGGCTTCCGTCATTTCCAACATGGACTCTTCCTGTCCGAAAATCACGCTCCGGCGTCCTTTTCCTTCACGCATCATCATGGTTTTAATTTTTTGTTTTGTTTTCTATAAGCACTTATCTGCACGCACGAAATGTGCACTTCAACAAATATCAGTAATCCAAATCCACCGAATTTGCCATGGGGTGCGGCGGCAGAAAAATTCCAAGTCAAAGTGCCGCCACAGCCATGGCGTGGTCTATGTGAACTCTTGTCAATCAAAATAGCATCATCATGGTTTTAATTTTTTGTTTTGTTTTCTAAGCACTTATCTGCACGCACGAAATGTGCACTTCAACAAATATCAGTAATCCACATCCACCGAATTTGCCATAGGGTGCGGCGGCAGAAAAATTCCAAGTCAAAGTGCCGCCACAACCATGGCGTGGTCTATGTGAACTCTTGTCAATCAAAATCAATCACCAAGGGAAAGAACAGGTTGACTGGCTATATTTTTTTGACCAAAGTTTTTTTGAAACAACGTGTATAGTACTTGTTGACTTCTCCCTTAAATCCTTGGGCCAATTGGCCTACGCAGTCGTCCGCTCCGAAGGAAATGCACTTTGATATGATCTTCACGGCACGCCAGGAGAAGCAATTTGATTTTTTAGTGTGTCCGTACTGAACATAAGACCGAAAAGGAATGACTGAGGGCATGTCATGTAATAAGTGCAATGCAAAAGAAAAAGAAACAGGTCCTCGCCTTCGCCTTGGCTCTCCACTTAACAATTACTCCGTCCTCACTTCACTTATCTCATCAAAACTAGACTACGAAGGTGCAGAAAAAAATAAAACAATAACATGACATGAGATGCGACAGGATCATGTCTTTCAAAAAATCCACCAATACGATTGCGAATCAGATAAATTCTGACAGGTCCAGTTCACTTCAGTTCACTGCTCTTTTCTCCCATTTCAAATCAGAGCAGATCACCCTCAGCCATTGTTTCTCTTTGACAATTAACCGTTTTGTCCACTTTTTCTCTAATTTTCTTCCCACAAAAAACAGGTCAAATTTAATGGTTGCTTGATAATTCGGAAATTGAAGCAAACCTCCAGAACGAATCTACCATGTTCATGAGAATTTCAACTCCAATGACGCAAATCGCACGTGCCACATAAAGTTCAAAATAACATTTTGACTAGACACAAACACTTTAATAGTAATTTAATATCTCAACCAACCCACAAAAACAATTCTATAGCCATGTTTTCCAGGAATGATTTAAAGGTCGGAAGGTGCTTCACGTGCACACTGCTGCTGCTGCCGGGTTGATATTTGCAAATGTCCACAAATTCACTCTGCCTTTGCAATTTAAATAATTCTGGTTCAATTCTACTTTTCTATCCTTCACATTGTGAAATACTCTTGACGTCCACGACACCGCGGCCCAAGGGGGACGGGTTCGCCCTTTGAATAATGAAATGCTTAGGACTGTCTGTCCGTCCGGCTCGACCCAATTCTGCCAACTTTAGGCAGCAGTAAAATCTTAAATAATTGAATACTAGCCGATTCCGGGTATTTCTTTCCTCTCAAATTGGGCTAGAACTGGAATTTGAATTGACTGGACAAACACAAACAAAGCGAACTGGTCGAATTTGACTCTGACTCTTGACTTCCACTTCTACCTGAGCATTGACGAGACGAAGCGTAACGACGGCGCTAAGTCTTTGACTAAACCTCCTAACTTGGCCAAGTCATGTCAGAGACTGACTAAACTAAAAGAGAAGAGTAAGCGTGTGTAAAGTGTAAGCTGAGCAACTAACTGGTGCTAACTTCCTAATGTTGAATGCTATGCTGTCCATGTTTACCCCTTTACGTTACGTTACGATTGAGAGAATGTCTTTAAGACTGCAGTGCGTGACGTAACTTTACTTAGCACGTAACGTAAGGTTAGTGGAGGACAGGACAGGGCATGCAGGAAAACATCAATAAAATCATGCAAATAAATGGGGAAAGAATGAACTACACCTGGACTGGTTAGGGTTGGGTGCATTTGCATTGCATGGCATGGCATTGCATTGGGAGGATTCATGATTTATTATTTCTGGACAATGCACATTCCTTTCCAGGTTTCTAAGCATGCACGCATCTACTCCATCCCATATCCATAGAATACATAGAGGGTTATTAAAACAGAGACTTTATTAAATTTTTTATTATTTTTCTCATGAAGGAGTCTAGTCTAATGAACCCCAAAATTAGATCTGGAGGGTTACCCCTATCGACCCGTACGCTTAGGATTTTAGCCCACACATGACGTACGATGATAACTCAGAATTCTGAAGCAAAGGATCTCCCAACCTCGCACTGATTGGATAATCAAATCAATCTCTAGGATATTCCATGTACTTCTACTGGATCAGGAATTCCATGAAATACATTTACGTCAAATGTTAGAAAAAGATGCAGAAGCAAAGCAACAAAACTCAAGGACACTTAAATTTAATGCCAAAGTAATGATGAAGTTTAAGCTCGCTCAAACTCATCAGCATACAAATGAAAAGCGTTGTGTGTATGTACTAACGAGCGTCTCGCTTCTGAACTGAACATCTTCACTGAGCTTTTTGTAATAGTCTTGCGTTTTTTCCACTTTTTATTTACTAATGAGGTTCTACAAACACAATTGACTTGCAAGCAAAGGTGATGAGATGAGGAAAAGTGCAAGAGCATCCCTTTGCATATTTAATTGAATTCAATTCAATCACGACCTCACAGCACGACGCGACGCAGACAAAATTAAGCTAGAAAATGTGAAATATATTTTTTATTTCTATATACTTTTTTAGGATTCCAAGTAAATTCGGGTGACCATGTTTTTGTAAAAAAATTGGTTGTGCTGATCTCATTTTGCTAGTTCTAATTTGTCTTTTTTATGTTGCCTGACCCGAAAACATGCTTCAGGACTTCTTCACAAATATATAGCTTAAAAAACGGACTTATAAAAATACATCAAGCTGTCTTGTCGTGCAATATATCTAACTTAATACTTATTGCGGTTCTTTTTATTACCTTTTTTGATTAAGTTTAAACACTTTATTAAAGTCTGAGAAAAGTTTCACAAATAGGAAGTTTGAACTTCTTAAAGGATTAAGCGGCTAGTACAAAAAACCATTTGACCTACGTCAAACCGACGATGCGAGAAACTGATTACAGTGAACAACCGTTTCTCAATTATTTACTCCGGTAAGTGAGTCAGCGCACGGCTTGTGGATAAAGTTGAGCAAAAAGTTAATGTGGCAAATCTCCAAACGGAAAATCTTGGATCATTATAGGAATAATCGGGTGGAATTAGAAAATATAGCCCTGCCCATGAATGCGAAAGTGGAACCTTCGCTTTTGTTTTTGTTCGTGAGACAGCGATTATTCGATCCGACCAGATAAATTACCGGTAATTATAAGTATTAAGTGTGCATAATTTCTGCCCATTTTGAGCAGAATTGGGCTCAAAACATGACACGACTGAACAGGCTACACCTGCCCCGTGAGGAACCAGCTGCTGCTGCTGCCTAGTAAAGAGAGAGAGGTCAAGGAGAACATGCTTCTGCCAACCGCGTGCCAAAAGCAGCAGGAGTCAGCCAAATAATCTGAGAAGTTTTGAGCTGACACCTCAAATTACATTTTATAACTTTGACCGTGTTTTCGCACTCGTTCTGGGCAGGGCGGAAGGAATTCATTATTCGCATCTGCATCTGCCAGAACAGGTGAAGGAAGGAAAAGGAAGGATGGAGATTAGTATGGCAGTACAATGCGAGAGTTCAAGAAGGAATTTAATTTAACACTGGGTGATATCATTACTGCTCCTGCTTCATGTTATTGCATTGCATAAGCTTGATACAGAAGAAGACGAAGACTTAAAGTTTGGGAGTTAAGCTTAGGTGTGGAGTATAAATTTCTCATTAAATTGTCATTCCGACTAGAGTAGTCCTTACTGACTTAACAACACCTTTGAATTTAGGATTTTGAGGAGTGGTGTGAATTTGAAAACGAGGAATAAAAAGAAAACCCTGAGCCTGCACACGTCGGATGCAGGCTACTTGAGTTGCTTGCAAAAAGTTGAATATATTAGAAATGTACGCCCACATGTTTCCAAGTTTTATTATTCTTTACCTCAGATTTCTCATTCCAGAGCAGAAGAATAAATGAGAATTCGCTCCTTCATTTAATTAGCTCACGCTAAAGAAAGTTCCAAAACTTCTCAATTATGATTTCCAATGAAATCTCATGCTCTTTGTATAAGATTTTCTGATGTCATGCCCCCATGTAGTGCAGTGATATTCTGGAAACCCTTAGTCTAAAATTTGCAAGTGATGACGAAAGTGGCAAATCAGATTAATAGATTTTTAAAATAAAAATCTAACCCCTAGCCGTCTAGCCAAAAATAGTTTATGGGAGTGGGAAGTGCGTAGTTTGTCGCCTTAGAAGATTTAATAACTAGATAGTTTTTTAGCTACAACCAATGTTACTTTTAGTTTGATGAAATCTTGAACGAATTTGCCCACGTTGGGCTTCGCCAACTCTTTGCTCTAACTCCATTAAACCCAAAGCGTAGTTGAAAGTTCTAAAACCGCATTTCCCAGTTGAGTGAGTAAAAGTTTCCAACTCTCAAGTATGTGACAGTTTTGTAAAATATGAGTTCGAGTGGGAAAAAGCTCTGGACAATTAGATAACATTTGTCACAAATTGATCCAAAAATCAATGAGTTCTTCCCATCCTTCCGGTAAAACATACAACCCGAGTAAACACATTAAACAAACTACGGAAAACTACAAACTACTATGTATTGCCGCAGTGCCGGAAGTCCTGTTTCCTCCACGTTCTCTCTGATGTTGATGTTGGACAATTTTGAGTATTCCGGACGTGGAGGGAAACCGGAACCCTGAGAGGAACATCATCAAATGATGGATNACAAACTACGGAAAACTACAAACTACTATGTATTGCCGCAGTGCCGGAAGTCCTGTTTCCTCCACGTTCACTCTGATGTTGATGTTGGACAATTTTGAGTATTCCGGACGTGGAGGGAAACCGGAACCCTGAGAGGAACATCATCAAATGATGGATCTGTCCCATGGCTATATACCATGAGCATTGAGCTACGAACTAACCTAATTGCCAAAAACTAAAAACATAGGCGCCGTGCAGTACGATGGCAGCAAAGCAGAAAATTGCATTAACAGAGCATTGAACCTTTTGTCCTTGTCTGTGCAAAAATACAAAATATTCATGAGATTCGTATTTTGCATTCTATGGGCTTAAGGTCCATCCCAGCTTGGAGTTTCGTTCCACTCCATTTCTTAGCTTTTATTTCGATTCATTGCACTACATTTAGCCAAGCTGAAACTCTGTTGCTTTGCTCCAGAATTGAAATGCCTGATTTGATCTGGGCAACGGCAATGAATGCACGATTGAGTAGGATTAGGGTTTAGAACTAGAGTGGAGGAGTGAACACGCGGATTTTATTGTACGACTTCAAAGTAAGAATAGCTACACTTTACATGTACTGGCCTGGCAGCAGCAGGCGGGCTACTAGAATGGAAGTCAATGGGTTTATACGCTTTTGGTTCTCCTAGTTCGATTATTTCCATAGGACTGACGCTAGATAAGATGTTCAAATACTTTCGACAATTTTTAGCAATTTTTTAAGTCAATTTCTTGAAAATGTTAAGTAATTCTCCTTTCTCCTCAGGCTTACTTTCTCCAGTGGTTTGCAAGTCGTAACAAAATTCCTTAATGTAATTTATTGATTAAAAAATACTTACATTTCAAGGTCTAGTTTCAAACAGATTTCAATCAAGTTTCAAATCATTTGCATTCTGTGAAATCAAACCCCCTTATCAGTTTGAGTCAAGCAAGAAACAAAACTTTTCTTTCGGGAATGCAACGAGTGAACTAGCATAACATACACTTGCACCTTCACAGGGCACAGGTAGGTAGATCGGTCGGCCCACACCCGCTAAACACGATTAGCTGCCGAAAGATTAACAAGTGGAACATAAATTTCAACTTAATCAACCGCCCTTTGCCAAATTGCAATGCATTCAGTCCATTCAACTTCCCTTTCAATGCGTTTGTGTTTTTAACTCATTTGCTTCCTAGTTGTAGTAAGTTCAGAAATCTTAAGTGCTGGCAGATAACTTTCAACGTACGACGCTGACAGTCAAGTTCAAGATGCACTTTTGCTTGGATGCAGATGAAAACTACTACAACTACACAATTCCTGCATTCCTTAATCCAACTCTAACTCTTTCCTCCCTGAGGTTCCAACGAATTCAATTCAATAACTCTTGCAACCACTTGTCAAGACTGCCAGTGCCAGGACATTCAACTATCAACTGGCACTGGCATCATCCGTATCCGTCGGATATAAAAAACAGTAAAGCAAAGCACAGCACAACACAGGATTATTTTTTAATGTTCTCTCCTGCCCTGGCCCCAACAGTTCTAGACTTTGGCCCTGCAATGTTAATTCAATGCAATCGTTGCACTTGCACTTTCAAGTTAAGCAACCAAGGCGATAAAATATTACTGCATGCTGGGTGACGCTCTGCTATGCTTATAGCCTTGCGTTATCAGTATCAGTTCTCAGATTTTTATTGCATTTGATCTGTGAGAAAATTTATTTAATTTAGCTCCAGCCAAATCGTGAAGTGCATTGGATTCGTTTAAATTAAAAGGCCGCCGACAAAGTGGCAGTTCGGCTGCACGGCGGTATTTCTTGCTCGCCTGCAATCCTACTTTGATAAGTGGTTTGATTTGAAAGAAAGGTATTCGTATTGATATTCAAATTGAAAATATGTTTAAAAAAATAAATTGCGATTGCCAAGAGATGCGGATTAAATGTCTTATCCTGTCCACCCCCGCTTTGCTGTCGTGAAACTCAACCTAATAGAAATAATATCAGTCGTAATAAGAGACTATGTGATTTCGATTTCCTCAAAGACATTCCAATCGAACCTAAAATCCGCTTAACAAGCACAGCCCATCAGAATTCTTCTGAATAGATGATGAAATACGAAAAGGTGAATGGTGAGGTGAGTGAGTGATGAGATCAAGTTACACTACTGAAGTCTGATCCTGGTCCATAGGATTGGGATTGGATTGGAATGCTTTACGCTACGCACTATTCAGATGAAAATATTACATACAAAACACGCAACGCAAAGCATACGCAACGAAGCCAAGAAATCGGTGTACAATAAAAAGCAAAAAATTGAACAAAAAATAAGGAAACGAAACGAATCGAAGAAAAGAAAAGAAGACCGAATTTGATATTAAAAATTGAAAAGAAAGGAAATGGCTGAGGGTTGGACAAAAAACTGGGGACGTAAAAATTCTTTTCAGAAAGTATTGTGCCGACTGTTTGGCCCATTTTCTGCTTTGTAATCTTATTTCGTAATTCAGCTATCTGATTACTTTGTCCTATCCATCATAACTGAACCGACTCAAATTCGGCCTTTTCTTTAAGGAATTCGACGGAAGACGAAGACAGGCCTGCCAGACAGCTTGGCAGCGCAGGAGGGAGTCTATTTGTCAATATGTAATTAAGCCGCCCCATTTCTAACCTTATAAAAAATTGTGAAAATATGTTTTAAATTAAGAAACTCATTTAATTTAACATATCGGTTCGCATTTATTCCGAATTTGCGTCGGTGTGTGAGAAAATAATTAATTCTTGCTTTGACAGTTCAGTTCGGTTTCGAATAGATTGTTAAATTGTTGGGCTTATCTACGGGAGTATCCAACAAAATTTATTAAACCTTTATG